>CAUYSK010069831.1:0-16756 GCA_963575035.1 Avahi laniger
GGTCATGAGGGTGGGGCCCTTGTGATAGAATTAGTGGCCTTATGAAAAAAGGAAGAGAAAGAGACGACTTTCTCTCCATCATGAGAGGACACAGCAAGAAGGTGGCCACCTGCAAGCCAGGAAGAGAGACTTCACCAGAACATGACCTTACTGGCATCCTGATCATGGACTTCTAGCCTCTAGAACAGTAAGAAAATGAATCTTTGTTGTTTAAGCCACTTAGTTTATAGTATTTTGTTATAGCAGCCCCAGCAGACTGACACAATACCCCTGGGCGCTGCAGCACACATTGTGGCAGAGGTAGGCACTGCAGGTTATCTTAAATCTTTGAGAGGAACACAATGACGTCATCTGTCAGGCACCCACAAACTACAGCTCAGGGTAGTTCACAGTTTCAACATTAGCTTGTGCTGCATTGCTTCTGATGACATCATATCTTTGCAAAGCTGGATTTCCTGTGGTTACAGTGATAAAAAGCAAGTACCATGTGAAAATCAATGTAGAACAGGAAATGAGGGTAGCAATGTACAACCTGATTTCAACTTGCGAGATGTTGTATGGTGCCCAACAGGCACACACATCCCCATTACCATGTAATTCTGGTCATTCGAGATGGAATAAAAATATTTTTTTCTTTCAATTTATGTGAGTTGTTTTTTTCAAATGACAACTAAGCTATTAGGACATAAATACTTATAAGTTGTTTGGACCTATCTACTTAATAAACAAAACTATCCAGTATTTCTTTTGGCCTTGGGGCACCGTGAAAAAGTTACTAAGACACTAAAGGTATTGGGAACAGAGAAATTGTGGGAATCTCTGTTTTAGGCATTTTACTTTATTTTTCTGGGCCTCCTTTTTTTATATGTTAACTGTGTATAATAAATATATATCTCGAGGTTTTGATAGGATTAATTAAGAAGATATATGCAGTATTTAGAATGGTACCTGGTGCAAAATAACTGCTATATACATGTTGTTATTATTACATAGAGAGACCAGATCAGTAGTTGGGATTACAAAGAAAATGTTTAAAATGCAGCAGAGAACAATTTTTCAAAATTCTCTCCTTTTATTAATAATGTAATTACCATATTCCAAGTGCTTTGACATGTATTACAAAGAGCACTGGACTGGGAGTCAAAAGGAGATGTTTCCAGCCACTATGCAGCCTTGAAACCTTGTGCAAGGAACCCTTCCCCCTAAAGCCTCAGTTTCCACATCTGTATATCACACGTGCAGTGGTGACATGGAGTTGGGGAGGAGGGAGTTAAGACTCTTTCCTCGGGTGAGCAAATACCAACAGGGGCCAGGCCCCACATAGAGAAGGGCATCCTGTACTGGAAACAGTACAAATATCAGGAAGTGAGCGGTTAATATTTTGTAGTTGATAAGCTGATCACAAACCATCCTTATCATTTATTGCGTTGAGTTTCCCTCCGCCCTGCAGGCCACAATCTCAAGGAAAGAGTTTCTTGGCTTACTCCGAGTTGAAGGTAATTAAGCCAGTCAGAGTTTCAAAACCATCCACTTCGAACTGATTCAGACCTTTCGCTAAATTAGACCATCTCAGACTGTGTTGAAATCGTGAGGTTTCTGCCAGCTGTATAATCAGTTCTGTATTCAATTCCTTAAATAGAGATTTGTTGATAAACCAACCTACCATTTTTAAAAATGTAGTTTTGTCTTCGAAAAAAATAATAGCTTTGCTTTAAAAAAAAGATCTCAGTTTTCATCAGATCAAATTTCCTTTGCCATTTGCCTCTAGGGTTCCTGAGGATTCTGATTTTTTTTTTAATGCTGAGTTTATTCCTTTATTAGACAGTCATTGAAATCGACCTCATTCCCATAGAGGGGTGATTATGGATTCATTCCTTTTACAAGGCTGGTGGCTGACTCAAGTGATACTGCTGGTAACTTTAAAAATATGTATTTTATAAAATGAGGACTGAGATTATTATAAAGCTTATTTTGACATGTTTTCGTAAATTAAAAAAAATAAAACTGGAAAAATGGTTTCCCTCAGCTGAAGGACTCTGCATATATAAATAGGACTTCAAAATCTAAAACCTCCCACAGAGGAGATGAGGCCGGATGAGGAAGAGGAGACCAGATAGGACTAGGAGACCAGACCGGATGAGGAAGAGGAGACCAGACCAGAAGAGGAACAGCGTGCTAAGTTCTTATTATGCAATACCTCATTCGGATCTCATGAACTATTCTATAAGATAGGTATTGTTCTTTATCTTGTTTACAGATAAGGAAACTAAGGCTTAGAGAAGTTATATAATCTGCCCAAGGTAACACCTGAACTCATGAAACTGAGAATCAAAACCAGGCCTGATGCCAGAGTCTCTGCTCTTAGCCATTATGCAAATCAGATACCTTCTTTCTGCCTGAATGGTTGTCCCCACGGTTTCCTCCAAAGGTGTCCTCAGGCTGGCCCTGGAGCTGAGCCACAGCTGCTGTCCTGGTGATTTTCAACCCCAGACTTTTTTACTGTGGATGGGAGAAGGGGCACAGTCCTGGGCTGGAGGGCAGAAATTGGGCTTCTTGTGCTGTTCCGTCTCTGGACACAACGGGGTGAACTCTCAGCAGGCATCTCTTGCACTAGGCCTTACTTGCCCCATTGGTAACATGGGAAGAATAATCCTACACCTGATGTCTGCCAAAATTACTCTTTTTTGAGATCACATATGGAAGAAATTTACATAAAGATTAGCACTTATTAGACTATGTATAGATCTAGCCCCAAACCAAAGTTCCAGACTTAATTCCCAAAAGTTCCCAGCAAACTTGGAAAACCTCCAAAGGATCCCTACCTCCTGCCTTTGTTCATGCCTTTCCACATATGTGAAAGGCCTCCTCATCTTCAACTACCATAATCCTACCTATCCAAAAGGTCTAGTTCATAGACTTCCTCCTAGAAGGTGTTTGTGGACAGCTGTCCTTAAAGAGATTCATTTCTCCTACCTAATCTTTGGCTGTAAGCACGTAAGACAAGCATCACTCCTAGCCTTACCATATAATTCCTGATGTATAGGACATCTCCTCTATGGAGGACATATGTTGGTTTTTGCTTGCCTAATACCTTCCCCCTCTTTTAGTTAACAGCAACTTGATTTTCCTTTGGTGAACAACCTTCCCACACTTTTAATCCATATGCTTTGGATGGGGTCAACCCCACTTCCAAATCCAGAGGTAGGCACGCGACGTAGGCCTATTCAGAGTTACTATAATGGGTTCAGTGTAAGGGCAGGTAACTCAATTAATTACTCCTAGGACTTTTGCTAGGACCATTGGCATAAAAATCTCTATTTTTGCTACAATTAAATGTAAACATGGAGCTATGAGGGGCTTTCACATGGAAAAAAAAAAATTCCTGAGGAGGAAGCCACCCAAGAGCAGGTTATAGAAAGAGACCTAATCTGGAGGATAACATTGTTGGAACCCTTGGATCTTAGATTCAGCTATTCCTGAAACTATTTTTTTTTTTTTGAAACAGAGTCTTGCTCTATTGCCTGGGCTAGAATGCCGTGGCATCAGCCTAGCTCACAGCAACTTCAAACTTCTGGATTCAAGCCATCCTTCTGCCTCAGCCTCCCGAGTAGATGGGACTACAGGCATGTGCCACCATGCCCGGCTAATTTTTATATATATATTTTTAGTTGTCCTCCTGAAACTATTAATAGAAGTAACCTGCCTAGGACAAATAAATTCTGTCCCTGCCCACATTCTTTTTTTCCTTTTAAGCTAGTTTGTATCGGGTTTCTATAATGTGGAATTGAAAGATAGGAACACATCCTCAATTTGTTTATGAACTCCAAGGGGCCAAAGAACAGATCTTTTTAACTTTACATCTCTTAGCATGGTTCCTGGTAAGACAGAGGGTCCTTGAGGTGTGATGATCGATTCATTCAATCTCACTTTCCCTGAGCACCTACAATGAGCTGAGCTAAGCACTGGGACCACAAGGAATAATTAGCCATAGTCCTTGCCCTCGAGGAATTTTGAATTTAATACAAGGAGGAGGTATGAAAATGAACACTTTATAATATAACTTGGGTTATAATAGAAATCTCAGCAAATTTTTGTGGGATTCCAGAGGGTTGGAGGTTTGGGGAGATGGGGTGTGGGAAGGTTCCTCAGAGGAGGTGACATCTGAGTTGAGTTCTTAAAGAACCAATAGAAGGTCCTAGGCAGAGAAGTGGGCATGGGGAAAAGGTGTCCCAAGGATGAGGTATTCCAGGTGGAGAAAACAAGATTATATGTTAATAATTATAAAATTAATAATAATATCACCATCTCCTGTTCTTCCTGTGGCCTCTTCACAAGCTCTTTCCTCTTTCTTTTCCTCTGCCTCACCTATCAGTGGAACCATCACAGTGGTTAAGAGCACAGGCTCTCAGCTCTGAAAGATTTTGGTTCTGCCAGACGGGGTGCCTCAGGCCCTATAATCCCAGTGACTCAGGAGGCTAAGGCAGGAGGATCGCTTGAGCACAGGAGTTTAAGATCAGCCTGAGCAACATGGTGAGATCCCATCTCTATAAAAATAGAAAACTTAGCCGGGCGTAGTGGTGCACGCCTGTAGTCCCAGCTACTTGGGAGGCTGAGGCAGAAGAATCACTGGAGCCTGGAAGCTGGAGGATGCAATGAGCTGTGATGACGCCACTGCATTCCAGCCTGGGCAACAGACTGAGACTTCGTCTCAAACAAACAACAAAAATGATTTGGTTCTGCCACTTACTACACACATGACCCTGAGCAAAAGCACTTACATTTTACAAATAAGGACAATAGTGTATTTGCCTTGTAAGATTATCAAGAACATTAAACAAAATTACAAATATAAAGAATTTGCCTGGCACAAGGTAATTCTCAAGAAATGTTGGCTGCTATTGTTTTTATTGTCATAATCAAGAACCTTTAAACACTAAGAAATAAAATACCAAACTGGAACTGGCATAAACAGTAACAAGATTCTTCATTGCACATAATAGGAAGTCTTGAAGTGCAGCAGGCTCCAGGCATGGAATAGTCAGGGCTCTGACTCCTTTTCTCTGCAGTGCCCCTGGCTCTGCCCTCTTCTTTGCATTGGCTCTGTCTCCAGTCTTCTCTCATTGTCCAAAGATGGCTGTGTCACCAAGTCCTGTGCAATTGTGACAACATTCTTCCTTGTTCTCATCATCGTGGACAGAGGAAAAAACCTCCTCCCCCAAACAGAAATATAAATCTGCCCAGGCCAGCTTAGCTTATGTGCCTACTCCTGGACCAATGACAGTGACCAGGGCAATTCCCCGTGTGGAATGGCTTCCTGAACTGGCCACTGGTAAGTGAGGTTGGGTGGCCACTATTGGCTTAGACTAATTGGGATCCAGCCCTATGATTAGAGATGGATTCCAGCTTTCTCCTGATCACACGGCTGCTTATGGCAATGGAAGAAGGGTTCTGTTAGAGAGAAGAAAGGAATAACTGGATGTTAGATGGACAACCAACAGCATAGAGTCTTCTGCGATGATTACTGCTTCGTATTTTGCATGCTGGTTCACATGTGTCTCTTGAGGCCTTGGCTCAAATGATTCCTTATTAATGAGGTTTTCCTTGACTGTACAAGTCAGTTAGTCAGTAAGTCAGTGAGTCAGTCTGTCTCTCTCCACTGGCAGAGACAGGCCTGTTTTGTTTTATAATAAAAAGCTGCTCCTGCCTGTTGTCACTCCATTGCACCGCCCTCGCTTGTGATTTTTTTCCAAGCAAGGAGCCAAAGAACTAGAATAACAGTCCACCAAGAGGCTGGACCTGACACTTTGGTGTGTCTGCTCATTCTTCCTCCAAGAGCACACCAAAAACCGAGAGCAGACTGCCACCCTGACATTTTGTTTTATCTAAAGTACTTATCACCTCCTGACATGCCATATACTTTTAGCCTTACTTGTTTATTGTGTCTTCTCCCTCTAGAATATAAATTCCATGAGGGTAGAGGTTTTGAGTTGTTCACTGCCGTACTTCTAATACCTAGAAGAGTCCTGGCCCATAGCGGGTACGCAGTAACAATTTGTTGAATGAATAAATGGTTCTGACCCTGCTATGAGGCCTGGGAATGGCCCCAGCTTCCACAGCTCCTCCTTCTCTTCTCTCCCCCTGCTCTATTTGCCCCTGGTCTACCTCCTGGCCTCTCACATCCATTTGCCGAATAGGCCAGTATTTGTAATTTTGCTTTCTCCCTCTGTAGTGTTGATTATAAATCTTTTTCTTCTCCCTTTTCATGCCAATTACCATGCATAATATTAGATATCTTCTGTTCAAATAAAGTTAGAAAACCTAAGTGGCCCTTATATCCTGCAAAAATTTACGACATGGCATCTCATTTCTTCTGAGAACTATGTTTGTGTTTTTACATGTGTATTTGAGAAACATAAGGAGTGTTTCGCTGTAGGTGCGTCTGAGTCTACCATCCATAGCCTACTGAATTTGTATACTCTTTGAAGTCTTCTTTGATACAGATATTTTTTTTGAATTTTGAGGGAAAAATTCTCTGCTTTTTCCTATACTACCCCCAACCCCAAAATCTGTCTGCCCCTAATAAGGGACATGTGATAAGGCATTGTTTTCTTAGGTGATATTTCCTGACTCTAGGACTGGACAAAAGAACGATCATAAAAATAACAACAGAAAACATTTATTTTCCTAGCACTTTACTATGAACCATGCCCATTGTTCTTCTTTTAGTTATAAAATTAATATGAGCTTATGACATGTTATTTGTTTAAAGCAAAAAGTGAAAGTCTCTCCATCTTCTCCAATCTTACTCCCCAGGGGTAAATACCACTAATAGATTGGTGTCTATTCTCCAGACTTTTTCTTTGCATACATGGCACGTCCAACAGAATTTCAGTTCCCTCTTCATGGTACAAGTTGTTGCCAGGAAGCAGCTACCTAGGGAGGGATTAAAAAAAGAAAAGAAAAGAATAATGCTGGAAAACGACAGGTCAACATAAAAGATGTCACGAGACAATGTATGAGTAGTAAACAAATGGTACGGACGATAAGTGCTGTGCATCTAAAGGCAAGATACGTCGCTGTGGGCTGGAGGAGCACGGAATGTGAGATGGAAAAGGGATAAAGCAGTCGTGTTTCTAGACTGTCTCCCGCTAATCCATTCTTCCTACACACAGCATGAAAGAACTTAATAATATCCCAACCCATCACTGCTCTGCATCAGCTCATCAGAAAGGTACCACTGACTTCAGGGTATCCCAGCTCTTTCATGTGGTTTATCAGATGTTTCGTATGTTCTAGTCCCTGGTCCCTTGATCTCTGGAAACTCCACTGATCAAAAAGGCAGCCACTAGCCACAGGTGGCTACTGAGCACTCGAAATGTGACTAGTCCAAATGGAGATGTGTCCCGAGTGTAAAACATGCATTTGGTTTCAAAGACTTAGTTCAAAAAAACAAAAGTAAAAATCTCATTAATAAATAAATAAATAAGTAAAAAGCAATGGGGGAGGGGCACATTGTTTCCATAGGGTCACTATTAAATATTTAGTGTGCTGACTCATTCAAAAAAAACACCCAAAATACGAATAAAGATGGGTGTCACTCACCCTCCCCCTGGGTGGCCTGTCCCTGAGGCTGGAGCAGAAAGCAGACTCGGCCAGGTTTCCCAGATCTCCCTGAAGGCGCATGGTATTTGGACATAAGAATGTTTAGACCCAATCCAACAAAACAAATGACTACCTTTTGGGCTTTTTAAAAAAAATCACCTCGCCCCATCCTTGAAACTGATCCCATAACCTCACAGACACCCCCATTAGAAAAATCAGGAAGGGCCTCTCATAGTTTGAGAGGGGTGGAATCAGGAACAAGAGAATCCTTCCTATGTAGTTTCTAGTGCCAGAGAGCCCAGGCTCAATCCTGGCTCTGCCACTAACTAGCTGTGTGACTTTGAGCAAGTCATTCAACCTTTCTGTGCTTTGCTTTTCTCATATGTCAAGTGGGAGTAATAATTAATGATCAAATGGCTTAATATTAGTAAAATGTTTGGAACAAGGACTGGAATACATTATTTGAAGAATGCAACTGCTGGAGTTTTCTCTGATGTCTGGCCAACACATGGTCTTCCTTTTCTCCCAGCCTGCACCTCACGATGGTCCATTTCCCCAGTAAGCTCACTGCAGACTCTTTAACTTGCCTACTCCTGCCTTCCACTCCAGAGAAAAGTCTGGCAGGCCTTGACATTGTTCATCAACCCTCCGGTTTTGCATAGTCCATGCTCTTGCCTTCCTCATGGAGACTGTATCAGACCTGCCTCTCCCATCAAAGCTCTGACCCTCACTCTTAGCCTCTCTCTCCTTCTTCACAGAGAAAATAATGCCATCAAACAAAACCCTTCAACCTCCTTCCATACCTCTCACTCTGTCCTGCTCCTGGCCACACCTCCTCACTCCCCCACTCTCCTTCCTGCCAGAGTAGAAAAGGCTTCATCACTCCCCCATCTGAGGCCTTTAGTGAGGTCTGCCAGCATAGTTGTGCAGGTTGTGCACTGTGCAAGGCTATTTAATCAAGGGGCCAGTAGGAAGTGAAATCCAACACATTCGTGCTTTCCAAACCCTGCACCCTACACCCTGGAAAGAGATGCATGCTTTTTCTAATTCATTTATCCAGGAAGGTCCATTTTTCAAATTTAAACAGATATCTTATAGGCAAGTGGAGATCCTGGCCTCTGAGCTCAAAACCTCAGGTACCCCTGTTCTGTCAGAGTCCTTTATGCTCTGTCACCTCTTTATTAGCCTCTCTTCTACTAGCTTCTACCTTCAGTTCATGGGCACAGGATAACATTAAGGACAAAGTAGCCAACACTTGGAAAGGGGGCAAAGAAATTACTGTGTGTTCCTTCAGTTCTGGGTGTTGTCAGTCAGGTACCCCCAACCCCCATTCTCTGATTCTCTAGGGACTGAACCATATAATACACATGCAGTTACTGAACACAAATTGTGGCTAGTCCGAATTGAGATGTGCTATTAGGTAGTACGTGCCTCCTCCATGGAGCGAAGATGCTGCCTAACTGGGGAGGGGAAAAGGAGACCAAGTTCTCCTAAGCACATTTAGGACAACACCCGCCACTCTGCTATGGGCAGCTGTGGGACTAGGGACTAGGGACTAGCCCACCCAACCCATCACAGTTATCAGCAACACTAACATGGATCATTTGGCTCTCAGTGGGTTGCTCCACCAGCACTACTATCATCACCCACATCACACCAGCTTCTCAGGAGCTTGTGAACTCACCCACACACCTGGCCCACTGCTCCTACTACTAACTTCTAAGCACGCCACCCGGAGGCCCAAGAATTGGCCCTCCAGGACCCACTAACACTGGTGCCAGTGTAAGCTTCTCTGGGGCCTAAAAACAGGCACATTCAGCCCACTGCTGCCACCACCAGGGCCTGAAGACTGGCTCAGGTGACATCCAAGTCCCCAGTAACATTTCACCACAGCCTCAACTAATAACTGTACCCTATGCCACCAAGGAAATCACAGCTGCCACTGCACTGCCAAAGAAATCATACAAAGATCACACTACCACAGGCACCCAAAATCAAAGCCAAAGTGTCCTACTCAACCAACAATATATGCATCTTCAGGAAAAAAACCCTCCCCTTTGAAAGCAATTTCAAAAAATCAGAATAAGCAACTACTACATCGGATGCACAGATATCAACAGATGGACACAGGAAACATGAAAAAGCAAAGAAATATGACACCACCAAAAGATCATAACGTTGGTTAAGCAACAGCCCCAATCAAAAGAACTCCTCAAAATGCCAGACAAAGAATTCAAAGTACTGATTTTTAAAGAAGCTCAAAGACATGCAAGAGAAATCTGAAAACCAGCACAAAGAAATCAGAAAATCAATTCAGGATATGAATGAGAAATTCACCAAGGAAATAGCTAGCTTAAGAAAAAACCAAACAGAAATTCTGGAACTGAAAAATTCAATGAAGGAAATACAAAATACATTCAAAAGCTTCAATAATAAACAGGTCTTCTGAAATAATCTGGTCAGACAAAAATAAGGAAAAAAGAACAAGAATGAACAGAGCCTTCAAGACATCTGGGACTACATAAAGTGAGCGAACTTACAAATTATTGGTATTCCTGAGGGAGAAGAGAGATTAAAAAGTTTAGAAAACCTACTTGAAATAATTGATGAAAACTTCCCAAGTCTAGCAAGAGAGTTAGACATCCAGATACAGGAGGCCCAGCAATCCCCACAAAAACACATTGCAAAAAGGACTTCACCACAGCATATTATATTCAGAATATCTACAGTCAAAGTGAAAAAAAAGAATTTTTTAGCAAGAGAAAGGTATGCCGTCACCTATAAAGGCAGCCGCATCAGACTAACAGTGGACTTCTCAGCAGAAACCTTACAGACTGCAAGAGAATAGGGCGGTATTTTCAAAGTGCCAAAAGAAAAAAAAAACTGTCAGCCAATAATTTTACATCTTGCCTGAATAAGCTTCATAAATGAAGGAGAAATAGTCTTTCCCAGACAAGCAAATGCGAAATGTGTTCCTCACCACTAGACTGGCCCTACAGAAAATGCTCAAAGGAGTCTTTTTTTTCAATAGAGTCAAGGTCTCACTCTGTTACCCAGGCTGGGATGCAGTAGTGTGATCATAGCTCACTGCAGTCTCAAATTTCTGGGCTCAAGTGATCCTCCCGCTTCAGCCTCCCAGAATGCTGGGATTGCAGGTGGGAGCCACCACACGGGTTGCACATTTTAACACTGATATACCCGTGGCTTATATTTATAATGGCCCTTTTGCTATCTGCTTTATCACCTATCTATTTATTCATCCTTTCATTTACCAATCCATCATTTCACCTCTAAAGACTTTAGCATGCATATTATTCACTTTAGTTCAATATTTGTTTACAGGTCTTTTTTCAGATATACTTAATAGAAAGTGAATGGCACAAATCTTAGGCATACCTTTCCATACTTTCTGACGAATGCAAGCACTTATGTATCACAAGTCCCAGTTAAGTTACAGAACATTAACATCAACTCCACAAGGTCCTCTCATGCCCCTCCCTGGTCAATCCCTCCCCAGAAACAACCACTGTTCTGATTTTTTTCATGATACATTAGTTTTGCCTGTCACAGAATTTCATGTAAATAAGATCATATAGTATACGTACTTTCTGTAAAGCTCTTTCATTCTGCATGTTTTTGAGATTTATGCATATTGTTGTTTATGCTTATTTAGTGCTCAGTATCATTCTATTTTATGAATATACCACAGTGTGTTTATGCATTCTTCTGAGCTGTTTTTGGCTTTTAATTATTATCAATAAAGCTGTTATGGACATTTATGTACTAGTCTTTTTGTGGACATATGTTTTCCTTTCTGGATCCAAAAAGCCCTGGGACCTCTCCCTTGAGTAAATACCTAGGAGTAGGACTGCAGGTCATAGGACAGGTGTATGTTTAGATTTACAAGACATTGACAGATTTTTTTTCCCCCAGAGTGTACCATTTTATACTCCCCTCACTAATGTGTAGGTTCTGGTTATGCTACATTCTTAATGACAATTGCTGGTGTTAGTCTTTAGATGCAGCCATTTGGAAAATATGTAGAGGTATCTCAGTGTGATTTTAATTTGCTTCTCCCTGATGACTAATGAATAATTTTGAGCCCTTTTTCATGTGCATATGGGCCATTCCTGTAGTTTCTGTTATGATGTGTTTGTTAAAATCTTTTACCCATTTTTTAATGAGCTGGTCTTTTTTTTTTATTGAGTTGTAGGAGTGTGTTTATAAATATATATATGTGTATATATATATATATAGGCTGGGCATGGTGGCTCACACCTGTAATCCTAGCACTCTGGAAGGCCGAGGCGGATGGATCGCTCAAGGTCAGGAGTTCGAGACCAGCCTGAGCAAGAGCGAGACCCTGTCTCTACTATAAATAGAAAGAAATTAGCCAAACAACTAAAAATAGAAAAAAATTAGCTGGGCACAGTGGCACGTGCCTGTAGTCCCAGCTACCCAGGAGGCTGAGGCAGGAGGATCGCTTGAGCCCAGGAGTTTGAGGTTGCTGCGAGCTAGGCTGACGCCACGGCACTCTAGCCCAGGCAACAGAGTGAGACCCTGTCCCAAAAAAATAAATAAATATATATATATATATATATATATATATATATATACACATACACACACACATATATTCTGAATACTGGCTATTTGTCAGAGATACATGTTTTGTGAATTTTTTCCCAGTCTGAAAATGGCATATTCATTTTTTTCTTTTCTTTTTTTTTTTGAAATAGTGTCTTGCTCTGTCACACAGGCTGAAGTGCAGTGGCATGATCATAGCTAGCTGCAGCCTCAAATTTCTGGACATAAGTGATCCTCCTGCCTCAGCCTCCTGAGTAGCCAGGACTATAGGTGCACACCACCCCTGGCATATTCATTTTATTAAAGGTGTTTTTCAATGAACAGAAGTTTTAAATTTCGATAGGATCCATTTACAAATTTTTTCCTTTATAGTTGCTTTCTAAGCACTGCCTAAGAATCTTGCCTAAGAAGCCTAGTCCCCAAGTTCACAAGGTTTCTTATCTTTTCTTCCAGAAGTTTTACAGTTTTAGCTTTTATATGTAGGTCCATGATCCATCTTGTTTAACTTTTGTCTATATTGTGAGGAGGTAAAGTTTGAGAGTCACTTTTTTTTTCCATATTAGATCTCCAGTTGTCCCAGAACCATATGTTGAAAGTGTTTCCTTTCTTTATTATATTGCTTTGGTGTCTTTGTCAAAAATCAAATCACCCTATAGATGAGGATCTATTTCTGGTTCTCTGTCCTGTTTCACTGACGTATTTTTCTACATTTATGCCAGCACCACAATGCCTTGATTACTGTAGCTTCACTGTGAGTCTTTAAGTCAGGTTACATTAATCCTTCAAATTTGTCCTTCTCTTTCAAGATTGCTTTGGCTATTTCTAGATCTTTATCATTTTTATATAAATTTTAGAATCACTTTGTCAATTGATGCAAAATGGTTGAATTGAATTATCATTGGAACGACATTAAATACATAGATCAATTTTGGGGATAATGACATCTTCAAAACATTAAATATTCCAATCAATAAGTTTGGTTTATCTTTCCATTTATTTAACTCTTCTTTAATTTCTCTGAGTAATATGTTGTGAGTTTTGATGTGGAAGTGTTTAATGCAGAGGTTTTAAATGTAGAGATAATTTCTTTTGTTAAATTTATTCCTAAGTATTTCATGTTTTTGACAATGCAGTAAACGAAATTGTTTTTCTAATTTCATTTTCCAATTTTTCACTGCTAGAATGTAAAAATGCAAATGATTTTGGTGTATTGTCAGGGTTCTACAAATTTGCTAATTTACTTATTCTAGTACATGTTTTTAGGTTTCTTAAGATTTTCTATGTAAACAGTCATTTCATCTGTGAATAAAGACAATTTTTCTTCTTCCTTTCTAATTTGCATGTCATGTACTTCTTTACCCTGCCTTACCTCACTGGGTAGGATCTCTGATTTGATGTTGAATAGAAGTAGTAAAAATGGATATCCCTACCTTATTCCCAATCTTGGAAATCATTCAATAATTAACTAGTTAAGTATAATATTAACCGTAGGTTTTTTGAAGATATCACTAATTAGATTGCCAGAAATTTGCCTTTAATTCTGGTTTGCTGAAAGTTGTTTTGTTTTTTGTTTTGTTTTTAAATGAATGGATGTTGATTTTTTTTCAAATGGTTTTCCTGCTTCATTTCAATGAGTATATGATCGTTAATATGTTTAATTACGTTATTTGGCTTTTCATAAGTTAAACCAACCTTGGATTTCCAAGATACATCCGATTTTGTCATGATTCGATTTGTTTTTTATATATTGCTGGGTTCTATTTGGTGATATTCTGTGAAGGATTTTTGCATCAATGTTCATGATGAATACTGGTCTGGAATGTTGTGTGCGTGTAATTTTTTTCAGGTTTGTCATCGGGATTATGTTGGTCTCAAAAAATGAGTTGGGAAGTGTTCTTTCTGTTTTCTGAGTTTTTGTGTTAATTCCTTCTTAAAATTCACTGGTGAAACCACATGAAATTTTCTTTGTGGGAAGGTCTACCATCTCCTTCAAGTGAAATTTTCCACACGTATGTAGGGTGGGTACAGGAAGAGATGCGCAGGAGGCTGGACACCAAAACGTTCGTAATGGTCGTCTCGGGTGGTAGGACTCCAGGTGACTCTTATTTCCTTCTTTTTGTAGGAAAGAAGAAAGGAAGGAAGGGAGGAAGGCCAGTTTCCATACCCTCACCTCCCGTTCTCTCCTAAACTCCTACTCTTGCCAGGCCCTGATCTCATCTGACCTCTCTCCAGTGTTTCACCTCATTGGCAGACGTCTCCTTGAAATACTCTTCCAGCGACTTCTGTGGCACCCTGCTCCCCACTCCTGCCTCTCTGGCCATAACCTCTCAGTCAACTTGGTAAACTCACCTTCCTCTTTCTGTACTTCCCATCATCTTCCTCTGGATTTTTTCCTCAGATCTCTCGTTTTCTCAACTTAATTACCATCTATTAATGGTAATAGACACTGCTGTCTTGAGCTCCAATCAAACATCTCTATTGGGATGTCCCCCACAGTCATCAGACCCAATGTGGCCAAAACTAATCTCATCATTTTCCCCCGAAACCTGCTGCTTCTTCTCCTGCAGTCCAATCTCAGAAAATGTCAGCCACTACCCACCACTTGCACAAGCCATGAGGCTGAGCATCATCACTCACTCTCTCTTACGCCACATCCAATCGCTCACCAAGTGCCATCGATTCCGTCTCCTGGGTCTCCATCAGTCCATCCTCTCATCTGCGGCTCCACGCCACCACCACTACCATCATCTCTCCTCTAAATGATGGCAGCAGTCGTTGACTCATCTTTCTGTCCATTGCCCTCCATGCATCCCCCACAGACGCCAGGGGGATCTTTCTATACCGCAAATCTGACCACATCACTTCACTGCTTAAAACTCTTTGAAGGTTTCTCATTGTTCCTAAGACCAAGATTAAATTCTTAAACATGACATGTTGGTTTAAGAATAAGCTCAGCCTCCCCCAACACACCCATCTCCAGCCCCTGACCTCTGTCTTCACCCCATATCTAAGAAGCAAGAACACTGCGGTGGGCCAAGGTCAAGGGTGAAGGGCGCTTAGCCATGACAGTGTATGGCACAGGTGGAAGAGATGGAGCATTTGGCAGAGGTGAGGATGTCCTTCCCTCCTCGGAAAACTACTTTGCAAGTGGCTAAAGAACTGAGAGGGTTTGAGGATGCCCCCCGACCCAGGGCACTAGCCTGACATCTCCCACTTGTCCCTCTGATTCTGTTATTTTCAAGAGGTGGACTGGTGACCCCAGAGAATAAAAGCCCGGACTAGGGATAAAGCCCAATTTTCTTTAGCTTCAGGGAGAAGATGCTGCTCTGGACTTCCTTCGTAGCATCCTCCATTTTAATGCTTGACACCTCGATATCAGAGCTGGGGACCAAGGCCAGAGGGTTCCTTTGCTAGTCAATGTCCCCCACACATCCACAGCACAGCGCTGGACCCAACAGCTGTTTATTCAAATCTGTGTTAGTGGAGTGTATAGTACACTTTGCCCCCCTAGCTCCAAGCTCCCAAGCCAGAAGGTCAGGCTTAGTAAGGAAAAAATTATTCATGACACTTGTTAAGGACAATAAGGCCAACTTTATTGCCGAGGGACCATGGCAGAAGGTACAGGGACATCTGCAAAGGGGTCTTGCAGTGGGGCAGAGAGATTGGACTCAACTCTGAATCCAGCAAGGACAGGTGGAGATTTACAGCCAGGGAGCAGGCAGGGGGCCAGTGGATGGAAAATTGCTAAGAGGACACATCAGGGGTGGGGGGCATTCTGTTAGTCAACTGAACAGAACTCTTGCTGAAGGCAGGCCAGGGTGACAACATGCCAAGGGTGGGGCGAGTTGCTAAGCTGAGTTGGTAGATTCTTGCTCAAACTGGATTCTGTGATAGACAGGGAACCTACGCGCAGGCCTGCTGGGCAGAGGCCTCCTACAGTTCGGGTCAAAGGAGAGAGTCTCTGTTGGCCTGGACAGGCTGAGCAGGCTGAAGCAGGGAGGAACAAGGGTGTGAGGCTGCAGGCTGCTCAAAGGGCCCCCCTCTTTCAGGCCCCCCGTAAAGTGTCTGAGCACTGGCTTTGGGGTCCACCTACAGGTTTGAAGTACTGGCCCTGCATGTTACTCACTGTGGGCCCCAACCCCCCCATGGGTGAAGACAGAGAGACAGACTCGGAGCTCAGTGGTGGGTGCTTCAGAGCTCGTGTGTGTACTCGAGGTTCTAGACGCTGGTGCCGGCTCTCCAGAAGGTCCCAGTGTGAATGTTTCCTAAAGAACAGGAGCCAACTCTCTTTCTTTGATAACTTCCACATTTACATATAAATTGCCACCTAATGATTCTGTCCTCCTTTATCTCAGCTACAGACTCTAATGAGCTGGAAAAATGGTCCTGTGCCTGGGAACAGGGAAGCGTCCAGGCTGAGAGAGGCAGAGAACATGGTTCTTTGCTCGCTGCGCCGTGGGGAAGGCAAGGAGGGAGGAGGCCGGGAGGGCATAGAATGCCCTGTCTCCACAGGGACACATGCCCCAGTGTCCCAAAGGAAGGGGGGGTAGCATCTTCTAACAGTTGG
>CAUYSK010069838.1:0-45193 GCA_963575035.1 Avahi laniger
TTCTTCTGTTTGATCTACCCTGTTCTTGAGGCTTTCCACAGTGTTTTGTAGTTCCCTGTATAAGTCCTTTATTTCCAGGAGATTGGTTTGATTTTTCTTTAATATTTCAATTTCTTTAGTGAATTTTTCTTCCAAGTCCTGAATTTTTTTTGTGATTTCTTTGTGTTGGTTATCCATTTTTTCTTGCATATCATTCAATTTTCTTACAATCCATGTCTGAAATTCTTCTTCTGTCATTTTAGTGTTCTGAGTTTGATTAATGTCCATTGTTGGGGACTTGTTGTTTGTTTTGGGACTTTTTGATAAAGATCATTCTCACTGGAGAGAAGTGATAACTCATTGTGGTTTTGATTTGCATTTACCCGAGGATTAGAGATGCTGAGCATTTTTTAAAATTAAAAAGCTTCTGTCCAGTCAAGGAAACTATCACAAGAGCAAACAAACAACCTACAGAATGGGAGAAAATGTTTGCATGTTACACATTTGATAAAGGGCTGATAACTAGAATCTATAGAGAACTAGGAAAATCAGCAAGAAAAAAGTCAAACAACCCTATCAAAAAGTGGGCAAAGGATATGAACAGAAACTTTTCAAAATAAGACAGAGTAATGGCCAAGAAACATATGAAAAAATGCTCAACATCTCTAATCAGTGCTTGGCATATACTGGGAGCTCAATAAATGAACATATCGTGACTTTTATTCTTTAGGTGAGTCCATTTCTTCTCATTCTGGATTCATAAAGAACAAGAACTTAGTAAACCTGAAGATATTTAATAATCACTATCATCCCCTCAGACTTCCTTTATTGAAGTTTAAGGTTACTGGAATCTTTGATAATTTATTCTAGCTTATTCTCCCAGTAACTTAAACATATTTCTCATTCTTCTCTTCAGAGTGGTATAGAGCAAAAGATCATGGAACTTGAAATCTGACAACATAAATGAAAAACCAGCTCCATCATTTACTATCTGATAATGACAGGTCACAGCAGGAAAGGATAAGAATGATGTCTTCATAGGATTATTCTAAAGATCAAATTAGGCAATGCATGTTGTAAACTATAAGGTGATATTATTGCATAGTATGCTGATTACCTGGAATTCCCACCAACAAACAATACACAGTTTTCCTTAACTTTAAAAAAAACTTCTTAATTTGATATGTATGTAGCATTGGAAAAATAGTTGGGGCTTTCAATTTTGAAATATGGCAAAATAATACTTAATAATTCCAAATATTTAAAGAAAAACATATCACAGAATGACTGAAAGTGTCATAAGTTTTCAGGCTTTATGTTAGAGAAATTTTACAAGTTCTTAAATTTAGTTCTCTTTTGGGTGGAGAGAGTGTTCATAGCGCACTTGACAAAGAATGACTTTGAGTGGGAATGAGATTCTTAATCTTGTTTTGGGAACATCAATTGTCTAATTATTATGTGGCTCTTCATATTCTTTTTCAATAACTGTGGCAGAAAGAATTTCATGGTCAACACCCTCTGCAAATATGCTTTTGTGGTGGAGAGAACAAATACATTTTGCAAAGGAAAATAACCAGATTTAGAGAATTAGACTGACTTGTTGACTCACTGGCTGAATCAAATAATTCCCCCTCAGATACTTAGCAGAGTGAAATATCAAGCCCTTCAACTTTATGGCTGACTCTATTTGCTTTTACACAGTTCGTTTTCTCTTAGGTCCTGAAATACCAATTAAAAGTGTTTTGCTACCTGATGACAGTTACAGATGATAAACTTCTAAAGTTTTAACTCCATAAACACAGAAGTCAGGATTCAGTCTGTTTATGGCTTGTATTTTAAATGAATACTTTCATTACTGTCTTCCCTAAGGTGATGAACAACTCAATTTAGAAAAAAAAAAAACCAAACCAACAATACCTTCTGTAGTAGACTGCATTCTACTGAAGGGAGAGAAGTAATGGTAAAGATAGAGCATACCATAATTATACCCAAATTGGGTTTTTATTTGCAATGACATTTACAGATTTTATATAATAATCATATGTTTAGTTATAATTAGTAATTAATGTGTTTCTCAATAACATATATGCCTTCATTTAATAAACATTTGTAGTGTTCCAGTTATAGGTCAGGCAAGATGCTAGATGCTAGTGAGGAAAAGAATACATCTTCTCTGCTCTTGTGAAGCTTCCCATTTAAATGGGGAGACAGAAATTAATCAATTGATGATACTGATGAATACATCATTTCAAAAGTGAAATTTTGAAATGAGGAAAGTGTTGTAAAGGAAAGGGGTGTAGAATTCTTAGGCAAATTACTAAGAAAACTGTGATGTCTGGGAGAGTTGGGAGGGTGGGCTTTCTTCAGGAGGCAGCATGTGGCCTAAGAGTTGAAGGAAGGGTAGGAGCTCATTAGTCGAAGGAGGACTACAAACCCAGACCACGGGAACAGTATGTGCAAAGACCCTGTGGCTAGAGGGAGCAGGATTTGTTTGACAAGCTTAAAGAAGCCCAGTTTGGTGAGACACAGAGGGTAAGAGCTTGGAAGTGACACTAATGAGAGATAATATTGGAGTACTAGGCAGGGACAAGTGATGTAGCATCATATAGGTCATGTCAAAGATATTGGTCTTTAACATCTTAATGGAAGAAGTCATTCGCTTGTATATGCAACAAATACCTAGAGTGCTTACTATTGCCAAGTACTCTTTTAGGTGCTAGAGAAAGAGCATTTAATAAAAATACACATGATCTCATTTGTATCCATCCTGGCTGCAGAGTGAAAGAGAGATTGGAGGGAGGTCAACACTGATCTCTGGAGACAAGTTTGTGAACTTTTGCAGCAGTTCACATAAAACATGATAGTGGTTTTGTCAGGGCAATGGTGGTGGTGGTAAAATGGAGAGAAGTGGACAGAGTTATGTGAAGTTAAGAAATAAATCAACAGGATGTGGTGATAGATAAGAAACTGGCTTGAGAAAAGGGAGGTATCATCTCTACTTCTGTGTTTCTTCCTTGAGATACTGTGCTGATAAAGGTGACATTCACTAAAATAGGAAAGTCTAAAAGAGAAATAAGTGGAATTTATTTTTCTTCTTTTTTTTATTTCAGCATATTATGGGGGTAAAGATGTTTAGGTTATGTATATTGCCCTTGTCCCCCTCTCCCACCAAGTCCGAGCTTCAAGCGTGTCCATCCCCTGGATGGTGCGCATTGCACTCTTTGTGTATGTGTATACCTGTCCCCTCCTCCCCCTCCGCCTCACCCCTGCCCGACATCCAATAAATGTTATTCTTATATGTACACTTATGTGTTGATCAGTTAATACCGATTTGCTGGTGAGTACATGTGGTGCTTGTTTTTCCATTCTTGGGATACTTCACTTAGTAGAATGGGTTCCAGCTCTATCCAGGAGAATACAAGAGGTGTTGTATCACCATTGTTTCTTAAAGCTGAATAGTACTCCATGGTATACATATACCACATTTTATTAATCCACTCATGTATTGATGGACACTTGGGTTGTTTCCACATCTTTGCAATTGTGAATTGTTCTGCTATAAACATTCGGGTGCAGGTGTCTTTTTCATAGAGTGTCTTTTGTTCTTTGGGTAGATGCCCAGTAATGGGATTGCTGGATCAAATGGTAATTCTACCTGTATCTCTTTAAGATATCTCCATATTGTTTTCCACAGAGGTTGCACTAATTTTCAGTCCCATCAGCAGTGTATGAGTGTTCCTATCTCTCCGCATCCATGCCGACATTTATTGTTTTGGGACTTTTTGATAAAGGCTATGTTTCTTTATTGTAAGATAGTGAGGAGTGGCCATCAGTTCAATTTCATAAGTTCAATCTTCGACATGTCAACTTTGAGGTGATATTGAAGTGGAAATATTTAGTAGATAGGTGGACATTCAACTCTAAACTCAACAAAGAGGTCTCAGCTAGAGAAATTTGTGTGTCATCAGATTAGAGATGGGACTTGAAATCACCAGATTATAAATTTTATGACAGGAGGGCCTATGTCTACTTTTCCTCACAACAGGAATTTTAGAATAGTTCACCTGGCACATACAAGCTGCTTTGTTAAATGAGGAACATTCAAGATGAATATTCCCCACATCAACCAAGAATCCCTTTTAATTTTCTTACATAAGCTTATGAAATTGTTCTCATCTGGGTTCCTCTAGAAATGCTATAGTATATTTTTCCCCTCCTGTGTCAAGGTGAGCAAAATATCAACGTAATTCAGTTAGGTTAGCACAAAAAATAAATGCAATGGGTTCTAGATAGATTCTGGTTATCAGCCCTTTATCAGATGGACTACAGGTTTTGAAGAACTTGAGGGGAGAAAGAGACTCATACAAATCAACTAAAAACATAAAATATATCACCAATATTCATGGTACTTACTTCACTACAGAATTTTTAAAAATGTCAATGGAAAATTAATCTGTTAAAAATTCACCCTTGATGCGAGAAAATAGAGTAGGTAAGTTGTATCCTATCATATAGAAATAAAGTCCAGAAAAATCTACTTTTCCAGACTTTGTGAGCTTCTAAATCATTATAAAATTTCTTGCTTCTGGGAATTTTTATTTTCTAAGAAATAAATGTAAAAATAGCCATCATATTTTCCTTTAAAGGATTTGGATCTTTTTTGTACAAATGTCTAAATTCAGTATTCAGTGTTCCATATAGGCTAGATTTTTAGAAGCATGATAGAGAAATTTTCTGCTGAATTGATGTGACAGGAAAACAGTGAACTTTTATCTTAACTAAGCAGAAGAAAATTAATCTTAAAGTGGTGAATTTGAACTAAGAGCAATTTTTAATTGGATGGTTGATTTGTAATTCTTTCTCCTCGTAGTTAATGTTGTTTGCATTAAAGGGAACAAGCAATTTTCAGGGAATTAAAAAGCACTGATACTTGCCTTGTATAGTTTTGGAATAGACATTTCTCTAATCTAATGAAGAGACAGCATTTTTACCCCCCAAAATTCTCTAGTAGAATTCTTTTTTTCTTCTCCAACAAGGACAAACTTCTTTCATTTTCTGCACCAAGGGTGGGCAACAAGGGTCATCAGGGCATCAAGTGCCAAGTTACCTGGTTTTGTAATACCCACCCTGAGATATATCTGACTCTTGCTCACTCTCGTTCTCTCTTTCCTTCTTGCTTACTAATGAGGAAGGACTAATTTCCTATGTTTCTGAACTAAGGAGCCAGTCTTCTCTGTGTGTGCAACCATTTTCTGCCTTGGCTTTGATCAAAAAGAGCTCCAAGACTTTACCTGTGAAGGAGGAATAAGAAATATACACCTTGCAGGATTTTTTGTTATGATGAAATGTACTAATAATGCCCGATACATTTTAGTGCTCAACCTTGTTCCTACCCTTTCTCTTTCCACCATACTGCTCACTTTACTTTTTCTTTCCTATTTTGCTGTTGGCTTTTGGGGGAGTGCTCAGAGGCATCCAAAGGAAATGCTTTGCCCCCGTGGTGGCACTTGTTGGAGAGATTTGATGGTCTGCCACACAGGGGGTATCTGTAATTACTCTCACTTCAGAATATAAAGTTTATTGAAGCATTAATATATTTAGGGTTTACTTCACTATTGTGACCCTTCTTAAAAATCTACCAGATAGCAAGTTAATAATCGGTTGTTGAATTCTAGTACATGCTGAATATTGTGCAGGGTCTAGTAAAAGCATAATCTCAAGAGAATTATCACATACCAAGATACGGGAAATGTGCTTTAAGAAAATAAGAACACAGCAACACAACAGAGAAAAATAACAGACAAATGCAAGTTGGAAAAGTGCTAATACACTTCTTTGGACCCTGTAGCTTTAGCAATGAGATTTGAATGGACGCTAGAATAGGCAAAGGTGGCTTTGAGGTGGATGGGGCATTTGAGTTGGAGAAGGGGGTAACATTCCAGATGGTGAAAGCAAGAGAGTGTATACTCGATCCCATTTGCTCAAGACTTCATTCCCTGTTTGGAAACTGTTAAATTAATCATTATTAACAAGACACAGGGGCCAGGTCAATATGTTACCCAGCCCTCTCCATAGCTGCTTAATATAATTTCACTTCTAATTGCACATAGCACTTTATTCCCAAAAGTATCAGTGGCCAGGCCTCTGGGGGACATAAATTTAGGTCCTTGCTTCCAAACAACTGCCGACTTTGCCGACAACCCTGAATACTTGAAGCTGTGCCCTCCATTTCCACCCAAGCCATGAATGATTTAGTTTAAAAATAATAATAATGTCAAATAACTAACACAGCTTTGCAATGCTAGAAAACTTTACAAAATAAACTGCCCTTCTCTCCACAAACATTTCATTGTTGAAAGTCTAGTCACAGAAATTCTCGTTGGAGAAGGAAAAAGAAAAATGATTGTATAGAGCATTACCTCATACCATTTGGCTCTGGTACTTTATTCTAGAGGCTGGAAAGTAAAAACACATATTTGAAAGAGAAAAAATGAAAGATAATTCCTGAACAGTAGCCTCTTCTTTTATTCTGAGACAATGAGAAAGCAAAATGATGTAGGTCTCCCTCCAGTTATTTGGTTTCTAAGTAGATTTAAATAATATACAATGTTATGTTTATCCCATAGTGATCAACTTAATAAGACAAAGCAGGAGTTTGCAGCTGGTGTGATACTTACACACACACAACTGGATTATACATGTGTGCTTTTAAAAATTTCCACCAATAAGTACTTTCATTTAAAATATGCCCCCACAGCCTCCACTGGGATTCTAGTTATTGCATTTGTGTCAGCTGCTTTGTTTTGATTTCATTTGGACTAATTTTGTTATGAAGGAATTTCATTTTTACTGCTTAAGGTATCAATGTATTTTCATTCTCTTTAGAATGGTAGGTATCCAATATTATTAGTAAATCTATGCATTATTAGCAGCCACTGAATTTATTTGCTGCCTCTGGGACATTCAGAGCTGTTTAAGATGCAGAAAAAAAAATGTTTATTTTTACTCATGATATGAATAAAAATCCTTCGATAAAACTTTTAAACAGTATCCCAAACTGTAATCTGTATGCCTTGAAAGCTTTAAATTTCAAATATTCGCTTTATCCATACGTACAAAGAGATGAGTTTTTGGAAATGAGATGGTATAATTAAAAGCACTCTATAAAAAAGCTCCACATTTTTCTCGTTTTAATATCATGTATTGATAGTAGTGTCTAAATTCAGCAAAGCAGAAAGAAGGCATGCTGGAGTAGTATTCAAAAGAGTTAGCAGGGAGTTCATGGGAGAAAATGAATATTTATGGCATGTAAATATTTCTTCCGATAGTCACGTCATAGCATGTGGTAGCTTTGGGAATTGTGGAATGAATGGAAAGAAGGAAGGAGGGAGGAGAAGAAATAAGAAAGCAAGGGAAAAAAGAAAGAAGAAAGAAAAGATGGAAGGAAGAAAGAAAGGAAGGGAGGGAGGAGGGAAGAAAGAAAATATGGACTCTATTTTTTGCTTTGTCACATCTTAGTTAACTTTCCCTTGGTGTCATTTTCCACATGTGTAAAACTGGGGCTTGAAATATGTCCTCAAAGTTTACCTTAGCTCCACATTCTCCCACTCACTCATTAATCCAGACAAATGGTAGTAGGGTTTTCACATTTGGCTCCTCAAAGCTCTAGTGGTTATAAAAACCGGTCTACATGAGTGGCTATGTGGGGTAGTAGGAAGAAAGAGGGAGACCTGCCCCAGAGTCAAATATTCTTCAGGCCAGATTCTCCTGAGATGAACTCTCAGCTGTAAAGCAGAAGCACACAGGCCTCCCAGGGTTGCCCTGAGGACTGGCCTTAAAGCATTAATTTGGTGCAGGATATTTAGCTCATTGTCATGACTTCAGGCCTGTGGCGCATTCTTATGACATGGAAAATCTTTTATTAGAATTTCCAGCAGCCTACCAAGGAAGGATTAACCATGAATTCATTAGCCAGAGCACAGATGCTGGATTAGAGTTTGATGCAGCCTTTGCAATTTTTTAGTCCATCCTTTGATTTTACAAACGAAAGGACAGGAACTCCAAGTTGGCTGACATGCTAGGGCCATTGTGTGGGTGAGTTAAAAAGCCAGGAGTACGATTCTGGTCTCCTAACTCCAAGTCCAGGCTTTCTTTCTTGACATATCTCAAGCCCAGAAACCCAGGAGGAATGACTGTAGATGTCTCTGTTTTGGTATCCTGACACTTTTCTCTATCCCTGTTATGCACTGGGATTAATTGCTTTCAAAGAATTGTGTGGTGCCTTGGCTCTACTTGGAGACTAAAAACAGTTCCTCACGCAGGGCTGGTGGGTATTTCCTCAGGGACCACAACAAGGAATCTTGACCATTAGAAAAGAAGTTAGGTCTGCAGCGGGATTCAGTCCATGGTAACATGGCTCCTGTCACTACAGTTCACCGTGTGCTCTGAGGACACTGGCTCTCCTCGCCAGCTACATGCACAGAGTTGTTAATTTGCTAATACTTACATAAGAGTATCCATATAAAACTGACTCAGACTGTTTCTTTCCTGTTACTAATTTGTACAGTGTTTATTTGCAACACAGCCAATTTGAGAGTTACAGTCCCCTGCCAATATTTGAATTATATTTTGGGATATATAAGTTTTGACTTTGAACATCCTCATCAGTGATGGTTTGTTTATGTTTCTCTTGCTGTGCTCTGGTGGAAATTTTCATACAAGTAGCAGAGGTACCAGCAGGGAGGTGGGGCTGGGAAATGGAAAACTTGCAAGAGGAAAAGTTTCCACTGGGCACATGCACTGACTCCATACTTGGGGTTCAATTCCAAAGAGTCGAAGGGTCTAGGGTCAATCACATCATACACATCACGTTGGGCCCCTATTACACACACTTTATACTGTGATGCCATCAAGAGGAACTAAAGAATTACCATTGAAAAGTCTTAAAGAATGAAAGAAGGCCCTGAAGGTCCATTTGCAGTTTGTGAAATAAGAACGTGAGACAGAGTCCTAAACACTCTGTCTTGGTGATGGTGGAATTTTATGAACTGTCTCATATAAATAGGACTTTTCCACAGCAGCACTCGGTAGAGGGTGTATTGGAGAGACTACTCAGCCAGGAGCAAAATACCTGGGCTGGTTTCATCTTAAGCACATTTCTTAAATTCTGAGACTCAATTTCTGACTGCACAAAATGGATTAATAATTTTTGCTTATTTTACAAGGTTATTGCCAAGTCAAAAATAACAATGCTTGTAGAAACACTTTGGAAATGATATTGTAGAAATCCATACAAATGTCATCATTTACCCCACACCAAAACAAAATCAGCCATAGGAGAATTTTTACCTTCTATATATTAAATAGATAAGCAGTGGTTGGACTAGCATTTAAATCGGAAAGCAAAAATTAATATTAGTATTATATTTTATTTGTTAATATTAATTACAGTGTTATTATAATTTCATTAAGATTTACTCCTGCCAATGACACCACTTACTACAGTCATTTGTTCAGGGAGGGAAGATGAGAAACATAATAAATGAGAAAATAATATAATCAGTTTCTCTCTCTGTCTCTGTGTCTCTCTCCACACACACGTGCACACACATACATACATATGTGTATCCCATTAGTTCTGTTTCTCAGGAGAACCCTGATTAATACAGGCCACGTGCTTTGTTTCAGCCAAGGAAATGTGAACAGAAGTGATACGTGCCAGTTCCAAGCAGACGCTTCAAGAGGCAGTGCATGATTGGCCACATTCACTATTCCCTGTCTCAGAAAACATGAAATCAGAGAAATTTAAAGCCTTTAGAGAACAAGTCCAGCCTAACCATGATGGACATAGGGTCTGATTGAGAATTAAATCTTTCATTTTGTAAGCTTCTATCATTTGAAGATTGTTACTACAATATAACTTATATTTTCCTGACTGATACAATCTCTAAATATATATTTTAGGGTCAAAATTTTCTTTCTCTCCTCGGTTTTACAATTTCACATAATACCATTTTAAACCTTGGCATTATAAGAATTTAAATTGAGCCCACACAAACACCTGAACCACTTGCTTAATTGTCCAGTTGACTCTAAAGAAAACTTAAACTCGGGACAGTAGAATCAATAATCCAGGCTTACACAAATGCTAATCCATCCTTACTTTCCTGCCACAAAAAAACAGTTAATGGCTCTACACTTATAGAATCTGACCGTGAACTTCTTTCTTGGAATATTCTCATCATAAAGAGTTGATACTTAACCTGAAGACTGTATAGAGGATGTTCCAATTACGGTGATATGAAAGATAAGTACTTCCTTTTCAAATAATTATGTCCTTCTAACTCTAGGGAAAGTTAAATAATTCATTTTTTTGAGTAATAGGGTGTATTCATTTTCTATTGCATAATAAATTATCACAAACTTAGAGACTTATAAAACCATAAATTTACTGCATCAGAGATTCTGTGAGTCAGGATTCTCACATGTTTTACTTGTGTCTTCTGCTCACATGCTGAAATGGATGTATTGGCTATCTGTGTCCGCATCTGGAGGCTCAAGTAGGGAAAGATCTACTTCCAAGCTCCTTCACTTTGTTGCACAATTTCCTTGCAATTGTGTTACTAAGGTCCCTGTTGTCTTGCTGGCTGCCAACCAGGGACCATTCTCAGGTCCTAGAAGCCATTCTAAGGTTCTTGCCATGGAACCTCCTTCTTAGGTGCTCTAATATTTTCAATTTCTCTCTAGTTTTCTATGAAAAAGTCTTTCACAAAGTGACTGTCATATCACCATTTACCATACAGCATAACTTAGTCAAGAGAGTAGCTGCTCCATCCTATTCACAGGTTCCATCTACACTCAAAGACAAGAAATTATACAAAGTGTGGACACCAGGGAATGAGTATTTTGAAGGTCATTTTAGAATTCTGGCTCCCACATAAGATCACAGTTGTGTAAAATTGACAGGAGAAGTTGGGTAACAGATCAGGTGATGTTCCTAATCTAGCTATTGTGATTACTTTCACATGAATGCTGAAGATCTTGATAGATAGACCTCCCAGGATATCCCATATGGACACTCTTCCCGCTCTGTTTCTTGCTTCTTAGTTGTAGATACTCTCTCTTGTGGCCCTTGCCTTTTTATCCTTTTAATCTTTTCCTTGTCCTAGCAGCACCAGCTCAAGAATTTCTATTAATATATAGAAAGAATATGTAATTTTGATATGGTTGGAGATGTGTTTATGGGGATATGGGAGACCAGGCTTGCACCATCATTGTGAAATCTTTTTTACTTGAAGACTGATAAAACCTCATATATGCATTGCAAAAGGGGGTCAGCTGATGAATATTTCAGGGAAGAAGTTAAGGAATTGACAAGATCATATTTGTATCTAGAATGATTTCTTTGGGGCCAGTGAAGAATGGATTGGGGTAGGAAGGGTGGTAGTGTTACTGGGTCAAGAGAGATTACTTATGAACTCTCGCAATGGACCAAGGGTCAGCAAACATTTCTGTAAAGGGCCAGATAATACATATTTTAGGCTTTGTGGTCCAGATAGTCTTTGTCGCAACTAATCAACTCTGATGTTGCAGTGTGAAAGCTGCTATAAATGGTATGTAAATAAGTGGCTGTGTTTCAATACAACTTTATTTACAAAATCAGGCAGCAGGTTGGATTTGGACCACTGATCATAGTTTGTCAACTCATGTAACAGACCATTAGCACACCAAAGCAATGACAGTGGAGTTGGACAGGAGAAAAATTGATTGGCTTAATTGCACGTGTTTTGACACCCATCTCGTGCTGGGTGCTCTTCCAGGCACAGGGGATATGTGGTGAACAAAAGAGACAAAAATCTCTGCCCAAATGGAGTTTTCATTCTAGGAATATTTAAAATGCAAAATTCTACCATGTCGTTTTACCTGTTAAATGGCAAAGGGAGATATATAAGTTGGGGTGAGGAGACAGATAGAAAATGTGTACTTTAATTCACAAAAAATCCTGGTGGGAAAGGGCCAGTCAAGGATTGTGGAAACAATATGGGATTAATTGGAGAAAGCTTCCTCAATTACACATTGGCTCATTTTTAAAAAATATGTAAACATATGTTACAATGTGTTTTCTGCTCAATATAGTGTCTGTAAAATAATCAGCATACGTAAGGAAATATTTCTAGGTGAATGGTCCGGGGCCTCAGCTAGAGAATTAATTTTGTAAAGGGTGAATAATATGACCAGACAGTGGACTGTACAAGAGTCACACAGCAAAGAATAATAAAATGGATGCTCCTATTTGTAGATATTAAACATGAAGCTGTTCCTCTAGGTCAAGTGGTGATTTTCACAGAAAGGCTGGATGATTTCTTGTCCTTTCAGAGGAAATGTGAAGACAATTTTGGTTTATTAGGGACACTTGATTCCCTCTTTTTTGTTGACTTTGCCAGGTCTTTGTGTTTGGCTGCACATTTGGGTGGCCACTAGAAGCTCCTCCCAGTGAATCAGGCAAAGGAAGTTTGTTTCCAACGAGGACATGTTTTGGGTCTGAGCATGATGAAGAATGATGACATGAAATGATGGTAAGTATATGGCATGGATGAAGCAAGAGTGGATTGGGGGTTGCTTTTGTCACAATTTTCATCCTCTGAATTACATTTAGAAAGTAATCACTGGCTTAACAATTGTTTCTTCTGTAAGCTTAAGCTTACAGTTAATTGTATACACGACTTCAAATCAATGGCACTATAATCAGCATCTGCTCCAATGAAAAATGTCCTTGAAATTCTTAATGTCAGAGAATAAAAGCATGTTTCTCATTTCTGGTTGTGGGATCTTTATTCTTCCTGTGTCCCCTGGGAGATGTTCAATTGTATACATTTTACATAGAATATACGTTCAACCTAAGGGGAGTTAGCATATTTTATCATTATTTTACTAGTGACAACATGCTAGGCTCTAGCACTTAATGCAAAGCATGAGAAGAACCACTATTAATCTGTAAGAGCTCTCCATGCAGGATTGTATGCACTGGTGAACTGGCTTTCTTTGAAGGCCAACGAGGCCACAACCCATGAGCTGGTGTTTGCAGAGTGTGGGGGATGTCTAGAGAAAAATTCTCTCACCCAATGATGATCTATAGACTCCAATATTTTAAAGAGCTGCCACTAGTCTTGCACCCATAGTTGGAATTAGGTATGAAAGATTCATGACTTGCTATGGGAGCAAGGAACATCTAGGAAGGCATGATGGAAAAGGTTTCACGAAGGGGGAAGAGCTCAGAGTAAAGAACCAAGAAGATAAAATCTGTTGCTCTAGTTTTTACTTCTAGTTGGTATCCGGTATCCATTCTATCTTCCTCTATCTTAGCAGAACTCAAATTTATTGAGCAGAGAAGCTGACTTCTTCCCAACTCCAGTTTTGGATTCGGATCCATCTATAGGTTTCCCAAATTTTCACTGATTATAAGACGCACTTGAAGCTTGTTGAATACATAGATGATCAGACTCTTTTTTCAAATTCTGATCCAGTAGGTCCGAGTTGGGATTTCAGAAATCTGTGTATCTGTGAAACACTGCCAGTCTTTTTTGTCATTAGGGAAGTTGCAATAAACACTGATGTAGGCTCATTGTGTATGAAAAACCCTGGCTTATATCAGCCCAGGGGCAGGCTGGTGACTTAAATTTATGAGAAAGTCTTTTATTAATACTTCAAGTTTTTTTTTATTTCAGCATATTATGGGGGTACAGATGTTAAGGTTACGTATGTTGCCCTTTCCCCCCACCCCAAGACCAAGCTTCAAGTGTGTCTACTTCAAGTTTTTTGAAAGAGAATTTTCTTCCTACTGTTTTCCTGAGCAAAAATACATGTAGCCTCAGTTGCTGGTAGCAGCTATCTTATGAAAGTGAGGGTAATTAGCCTTAGGATGAAGCCAGTGAACCAGAGATCTTAATAATAATAATAATAAATAATCCATTAATCAACTAACCCCAAAGCCTGACCTACATCTGAACTGTTTGTTACATGACAGCAATATGATTATTTGTTAAGCAAGTTCTATTTCCTGTTCCTTGCAGGTTGAAGCTTCCTAATTTCACCTATTTGTGATTTTTTTCAAGACACATGCTCTTGCCTTTAGAAAACAAAATCTAGGAAAATATTTCTCAACTTGCTACTATCATTATAACATTATTAAGTAAAATTATAGTAAACTACTGTTCTATAATATTTCTCTCTGATAAAAAATTTGATAATACATTCATCATTTTTTTCTGATTACATGAGTACCATTTCAAGATCAATATCTACAACTCTTATGTCATTGGTATTACTATGAAAAAAATAACTTATTCTTTATAAAGATATAGAAGCATGCATATTTGAAAACAAATTCAGGAAACAAAGTTGGTTAAATACTAAGGTATTCTACACTTCTAGTCTATAGTTTTAAAGATAAGAATTAACTTTCCCATGGAAAAATGAAATGCTTTGAAGAGCTAATATAAATATGATCTTATTGCCATTATTAAGCTGACAAAACCCAGTACATGCTAAGGTGGTATATATATCATTTTTGTTGTTGTTGTTCTTTTTTGTTGTGTTTTTTTTTTTTTTTTTTGAGACAAAGTCTTGTTCTGTCCCAGGCTAGAGTGCCATGGCATCAGCCTAGCTCATAGCAACCTCAAACTCTTGGGCTCGAGCAATCTTCCTGCCTCAGCCTTCCGAGTCGCTGGGACTACAAGTGAGCACCCCCATGCCTGGCTAATTTTTTCTACCTTTGGTAGAGATGGGGTCTCACTCTTGCTCTGGCCGGTCTCGAACTCATGAACTCAAGTGATCCTCCTGCCTCGGCCTCCCAGAATGCTAAGATTACAGACGTGAGCCACCACAACCAGCTCTACTTATACTTTTGACACTTCAACTTTCCCTCAATTCAAATCTTAAAACTTGGAGTTGCCCCAGGAGCTAATAGAATGCTGGATGCAGACCAGCATGCGAAGATCCACTCATCAGTGTTCCAGGGCACTTTGTAAGATTTCAGGTGTGAGGAAGACAGGTGGCAGATGAAGTAAACTAGCAGAACTGGTACTTTCCTCCCTGATCCCTGTTAGAGATAAGAGGAAATTGCTAGAAGGAAAATATTAGACACAGCATGTGAACCAGGCATCCTAACATAACTTCTTCCCCAGCCCTGCAAGTAGTACACAAAAGAATTCATGCTTTGAGGGTGCTTTTGACAGCTTTGAGGGTGGCTTTTGTGCACAGATATTAACTGGAGGCTTCTTTATCATTTTTTAAATTATTACTTGTTTCACTGATATTCCAAAGTAAGTCCTACTTCTTCCTTAAACTTTGAAGTCCAAATTATAAATCTGATTTTATTTATTTATAAGTTAATTAATATCACAAACTTTAACACCATTCTTAGGGGAGATTTTACAGCTTGGTTAATTAAATTCTTTTAAGTACTTTAAACTGAATTTACGAATTTAATATATTCAACTTTCTTTTTAAGTAATTTGTCTAACCAACAAGCAAACCTTCCCAAGTACCAAACTACATCTTGTAAATCTAATAAGTTAAACTTAGTTCATTATCACATGTTTAAATCTCTTAAATATTCCAATATTGTTTTCTCACATGGTTGAACATTCTTATACTTCTCAAGCTGAAATTCTAAGTTTAAATCAATAACTCAATTAGATATTTAAATTGAGGCATAAGGCTGATCTTTCAGGTGATCTAATATTCTAAACTCTATTAAAGATTAATGACAATTAAAACAATAAATGTATAAAGATTATCACCAAATCTGACACAAAATATTTCTATTGTAAGTGTAATTATTTTCATTTCCATTTCTATTTTTTATTTCTCAAAATGTGGCCCCAGAACCAGCAGTATCAGCATCATCAGAAGTTGCTAGAAATGCAAATTCTCAAGGGCCACCCAGACCTCCTGAATCAGAGACACTCAGTGATGGGGCCCACCAATTTGTGGGTTTTTGATTTTATTTCAGAATACTGTGGGGGTACAAATGCTTTGGTTACATACATTGTCTTTGCACTGCCCGAGTCAGAGCTGTTTCAATAAGACAAACAGGTGATTCTGATGCATGCTAAAGTCTGATAACTATTGCATATTTAATTCTAAAGCACCTCAAGGCTAAGGCATTAGGATTACCATCTCAAATGACTTCGGGGTTAAATTTTCAGCTGGCTGAAGCTGCATATGAACAAGAGATTTTTGGCCAGGCAGGAAATTTGGAGCATTAGATATCTTGGATTATCTTTCTTATAACAATACATAGGAACCTCACGTAAAATAGTCCATGATCCCCAAACATAATTATTGCATAGCTCACATCTGCTAGACTCGAATCATATATTACTTATTTATCAAATCTGATTTAAGTTTGCAGCTCCCATCCAAGCAGCTTCACCACTTGATTAGATTTAAATAATTTGTTTTTTGCTTTATCCAGTCTGGATTCTTTTTATGTGTTTTCTTCGCTGGCAGGGCTACAATTCTTATAGGTTTGTAAGTGATATCTACTTTGATTCTATCTCTAAACAGGAAGAGCCAAGATTAAGGGGGAGGGGTGGGCTTGCATACTACTTTTATCTGAAAGTAGGAGCCTTGCAGATGGAACCCGTACCGCAAGAATGGAAGTGGCACCAGCAGTGGAGCTGGCGCCATGCATCCGAAGGCATTATTTACAGTAAAAATTAATGCGGATGGTAACCCCCAGAGATGTGCAACAAAGCAGCCCTACATCTGAGCAGGAGTGGGCAGGAGACCGCACATTTCCCCTGGCTTCTTATAGCCCCAAGTGGTGTGAAGATCAGCTGAGAGAGCACCCGTAAGACCAAAGGTCACCAGGAACAGGTGACAATGTGACAAAAACAGAGAGGTGGACCATGACTTCAGGATTAGGAAGAGAATATGGTTCATTTCAGGAGTTCCAGGCCAGGGAACTGATTTCTAGTTGCTAATATAGGAGGGGAAGAGGGCGTGGAAGGGGTGTTTGTTTACTGAATAACAGCTGTGCAGAAGAGCTGACAAAATGACATGCATCTGGAGTAAATGACCAGCATATGACCAAGCTATTAGAATAATACAAAGATGCAGGAAGTAAAACAAAAGAAAATAAGCACAGCCCATGAAGAAGTATAGAAGGAAGAACAGAAGGGAGGGACGGAGGGACCGAGAGAGGAAGAAAGGAGAAAGAAAATAGCAAAAGAAGTGAGACCTATAACTTTCCTCCTTCAGTAAGGATTTCCTTACTTTGACAATTGAAAGGGCCCTGGCTCACTGGTTTGTCCCCACCTAATTGTTCCATGTCCAGACCATCTATTCTCAAAGTTCAGAGCCTACATGTGGTCCCTTTTTCACTAGGGACAGGTCTTTTGTGAAAAAGATATAGACAAATGCTGGGGAAACTTATATATTGATTAGCTAAACTAATTAGCTGATCATTTCATTTAAAATATTGATCAACAAACGCAGATCATAAAATATTTGGAAAAAACTAACAACCTGAAAAAAAAAAAACCCATAACAAGTCAAGTAACTACAATGGAAGCAAAGAAAACACAAAAAGTGAAAGATAATTTTCAAAAATTAGTAAATGCAGAGAAATTCAAGAAGATATTGCATTCCTAAACACAAGAATCAACTGCCATAAAAATCAGGTAATCATAGAGCAAGAAGAATACAAAAAACTAAGCAGATAATTACGGAAACAAAATACAAGAAGAGTTAAATTATGAAGTGAATAGAATTGAAGAGTATTCATGGTCAGACAGAAAAAGTCAAGGCAATTTCCCAGGACATAGATCTGAAAAGAACAAAAGTGATTAAATACGATTAAGAACAAAAATTGAAAAAGCAAATGAGTAATAGAAAAACATTTTCTTGAGCTGAAAACACATGCACACTTACACAATACACAAACCTTCAGGTGTGAAGGCCACACATGTATAAAGGAAAATGTTCCAAACCTGATATACCTTGGTAAAAGCTATGAACTTCAAGGAGAAAGAAAAAAAACCCTTAAAATTTTCAGAGGGGCACGATATTTACAAAAATAAGAACCAGAGCAGTGTCAGCCTCATATACAACTTAGGATACTAGTGACAATGAGAGAGATCACATGCTTTTAAAGAACTGAAACAACTTCAGGCTGGCTGCAGGATAGGCTTCATTGGGACAGCAGCATGAAGTGAGGCCGGAGGGGTAAGCCCGGTCCTTCTAACTGATGCTGAAGCAATTAAATAGTAGCAGACACTGAAACCTCCTCAATCAGGGAGGCAGAGTGGCGTGAGAGATTTGCATATTAGCAAGTTAACCGAGCTTCTGGATAAACATACTAGAAATGTATCCTTTTACCTCTCCAAAGCCAATACAATTTTGCTATAAAGAATTTATTCAGTGTAGCTTGGGTTTGAACAGAGCTTGAGTTCAAATCTCAGTTCTGTCACTTACTAATTGTGTGCTTTTGAATACGTTACTTAACTCCTTTGTGCTTCAATTTCTTTCTCATTAAAAAAAAAAAAAGAACAGTGAAAATACCGTTATTCTCTCTGCAGGACTTTTGTGGAGTCAAGAGCTACAAATGAGAATTTAATGTGTTGACTGTATGTGGGCTCTTTTCTTCCAAGAAGCAAAAGCTCATCTCAAACTAGATGAAATCAAAGGCAGAGAATTGTGAGAGTATGTTGGCCTGTCTCTCAGAAGCCAAGGGTAAGACTGAAGCGTGGTATTAGGAACAACTGGAATAAGCAATTTGAAAACTAAAGATCCTGCATTCTCCTCTACACATTGGCTTTTTTTCTCATTCCATTAAGGGCTGAGTGTTTGTTTTTTTGGCCATTCAAATGCTTGGAGTTGACATTTCTTCTGTTCAAAGAACACTCAGACTGAGTTGTAATTTCTTAGTTTCATTTCCAAATTTTTAGGAAAGGAGTCTTCTTCTCCTATCTTAGGTCTTTGGTGTTCTGGTGTTGGTTCCACTCCAAATTAACTGCCGTGGTGGGTATGTTCACGTACCGATATGACACTGGGGATATTTCCCAAGAAAGGAGGAATGCTTCAAAAGGGGACATAACAGTCAGGGCCCCAGCAGAAATCATATGGCCCACACAAGTTAGGATAATTCAAGAAAGGGTTCTATAAAGAGTTACTCATTATAAAAACGCAGGTAAGTTGTAGGGGAACCATAAGGGATTATACACAAATCTGTGGCTAGCAGCACCTGTAGACTCTTAAGTATGAGTCTTATGTATAAGGGAGAGTTTACTAGAACCCAGAAAGGGAGAGGTGGATAAATCAGGCTGCCTTAAGAGGACAAGTGACCTTCTGTTTGGGGACACAGCCAGCACTAGGGAGGGAACCAGGCCTCATACCTCCCCTCCCATATCCTGTTTGACCTCTCCATCAGCAAAAAAGCCCCAAGGGCACGGGAATCTATTAATGCCACCCACACAGGTCAGCCTCCTGGGACAGGCAGCAGCATGGAGAAGATGGAGAGTGTCTGCTTGTGGGGGGGGGGGGTGGCAAACCCAGTAGTAAGTGTCCAGCGCATTGCTATATAGAACATGCGTGTTGTACTTTAATGCTGTTTTCCTTAGCATAATTCATATTATCTTCAGAATATATATAGTCATACAACGCATAACGGTGTTTTGGTTGACACCAGGCCACATATATGACAGTGGTCCCATAAAATTATAATACCATACTTTTACTGTACCTTTTCTATGTTTAGATATGTTTAGATACACAAATACCACTGTGTTACAGTTGCCTATAGGTTTGTAGCCTAGGAGCAATAGGCTACACGGTATAACCTAGGTGTGTAGTAGGGTGTGCCATCTAGGTTTGTGTAAGTGCACTCTATGATGGTCACACAAGGAGGAAATCCCCTAACCACACATTTTTCAGAACGTATCTCTGTTGTTAAGTGGCATATGACTATATATATAAGTATAATACATACATATTGCTTAGACAATAAATTGCATTTTTTAGGGATGAGGGGTGTAAGTTTCAGTTATGTAACTGCTATGACTGTTCTATTTTGAGTCCATTTTAGTAAAATCTCATTTTTTCAGATCTCTAGTATTCAGAATAGCAATGGATAGACTTTTGTTGGGAAATTTGGTGGGCAAGATTAGTTTTTAAAGACAAGTGCATTAAGACAAATATTTTTAGAAAAAGGTCATTTTCTGAGCAATTTTACTGTATTTAGCTAACACAATTTACATGTGAATGAATGCCCAGTATTTTATTCAAATACTTTTAGAATTCTACTCTTTAATAATTTGGCATCTAAACATTACCTTCAATTGATTCAGAATGTTTAAAAATATAAAGTATTTTTATGTTTGGGTCAAATCTATATATTCTCCGACTATTCTAAAAATGATGAATTTATAAGGGAAAATGGAAGAAAAAAAGCCAAAAAGTAAGTGATTTCTCTTTTGGAATAAGTGTTATGAGAAATCTAAAGCAACATTTACTTCTTTATTTTAAAAAGGATACAGTGTCCTTTTTAATTAGATTTGACGAAATGGTGAGCATCTGTGTTAGGAACACTAACAGGATAGAAAGGTTTTTTTTTTTCTTTGTAATTGATCTATACAGCTGCCACCAAACTGAAAGGTGAAGCCATGACAAGAACCACTAAATGAAATACATGCAAGTAATTCAAAGTGAAAAATTTTATCAACAGCTAATGATCCTAGGACCTGATTTGTATACAAAAGAATGGAACTATACATGCAAAGCTACTGAAATGAGACTAAGAACCAAGAGATTCAAATTTTATAATCTAATCGCTAGTTTTTTTACAGCTTCAAAAATACTCTATCAGTTTTTCCACTCCACACTAGGAGTCCTTCTCAACTCTAAAAATATATTCCTACTCTCAAAAGTTTTCAATCTGTGCCCCTAGCCATTGAAAGGTTACAATGTGGCATTTTCTTCAGACCAACTGTTTATGTTTACAAACAACAATATATTTTTAAAATGTTTTAGGCCAACGAGGGAGCAGAACCCTGGTAAGGAAAGGGCAATGTTCTTCCTTGGGAACAAGGAGCAAGTTTTAAGAACATTGTCTATTAGAACTACTTCATTTCTAGGTAGTAGGAATTCTGGACTTTTCTGTAAATCACCCACATAGTATTATTTATAGTCTTGGTTTCCTAATATGTCAATCTGACCTTTCTATAAGATTATCCACTTATTAAAAATATCTTTAAGATCTGGAAGACATCAAGCTTTTTAATATCTTCCAGGTGTTAGAAAAATCACACATAGTCTCGCTTATTAAGATAGGCCCTCCAAGATCAGGGCCAGAAATGTACAACCACTATGTAAAGGATGCCAATTTGTCTAGCCACAGTATCTGGGAGGCAGACTAGTTCCCCAACCTCTGATAAATGGTCATCCAAGCCTGAACCAGGATCACCAAGGAGAGGACAGGGCTGATGTATTTCAGGTGGCTTGACTTCCTTGTATTGTAGGCAAAACAATTGAATGAAAATGGTCCTTAGCTGTGGTTTCATTAGGATGAAAATTTACATTCTTGAAATCCAGACTATTGTGTTAAATGTTAATTGGTACCATTTATGTGTATATAAAAACGTAAGTACATAGTCAGGTTTATCATATAAATAAAATACAATGCCTTTACAAAATTAAAATTATGAATTTTTAAATTTTTTAACAATATACGATGATATGAGAAAATGTTCACAATATGAAATTGAATTTCAAAAGCAAGAAGCAACATAACATATATAGTAAGATCTTAGCTTTACTAAAATATGCTTTAAAATTTACTGTATACTAAATATACAAAAATAGAAACTGTTTCTGTGGTGAGAATAGGGGAAACTTTTTCTTCTTTATATTTCTGTATCTATTGTAATTTATTTTTAAATGAACAGAAATTATTTTTATTATCAGGAAAGAAATACATGATGTTCACCAAAAAACAGAAAAATAAAAAGAAGAGAAAAAGTTCTACCATAGCAGAAGACACAACCCATTTAAAAGCGTTTAATCATTCTAGGTAATTGTTTAAAGAACATTTGCTATAAATAAACAAGGCTAGCACTGAATCTATTGGAATTAGGACCTATATTATAATAAGTGTATGAATGTTGCTTATAATTAAAGACAGTGGCACAAAAGCAGCCCTCTGGATTTGTGATTTATGATTCATAACCAATTATTTTCCTATTCAATGTTAATAAATACTCCCAAAATTACTATTGTATTAAGAAAAAGAAAATGTACTTGTGTGATCCTTGAAAAAGACAAAGTCCAAAGCCGTGTGACTGCTCCTGTTTCATGGGAGCAGTCCGTAGTGTCTTGCTGGCCCTCTCCAGACACACTGGAATACAGCCAGCATAAGAATATTGATAGAGGATAAATACTGAGCCAAATAGTGTAATTATCACTTGTTGGCTTCTTCCATCTAAACTACATGAATCTTCATTCCAAGGGCACAAAAGCATCAGTTCACTAAAGCTGGTGAATAACTGCTTATATATTTTCCTACAGAATACTTAAAATTTGGCTTGTTCATTTTCATGGGTTTTGTTTTAGTTTTGTTGTTTTGTATATTAAATGCATTCAACTTTTGTCTATCAAAGTTGTGGCAAATATAATATTTTTCTAGACTGCTGATTGCCGTGTAATTCTGTTTATGGTACTGTTTTTGGAATACAGAAGTTATTTCTTTACAGAATCATATCTATTGATCTTTTTAATGAATTCTACTATTTTATTAGTTGATTCAACAAATATTTATTACATACTGTGTGCCAGATACATCTTTATGTGCCAAGGATGCAACAGTGATCCCAAATGACAAATCCTCCTGCCTTCATGGAGTTTGCACTCTTACGGAAGGAGACAGATAATAAACAAGCAAAGCAGACCCAAGTTTGTAGCACCTGAAGCTTTAATAAGTTGAGAGTTGTCCTTAAGAAAAAAAGTATAAGAATACAAAATAAGATACAGGGCCTTGGAAAAGGGCCCATGAAGGTGAAGGGCTTCTGAAGATACCACATAGGAATGAGCGATATGGAGACAAATAAAATGAGGGAGAAGGTTAGGAAGAATGAGGTCACGAGCGGGGTTCACAAATTCTTCAGAGTAGCCAAATTTAAACAAAGACCCAGAGGAAGGAAGGAATCGCGCACCAAGGGGGTACCTGGAGAAAAGCATGCTGAAAAAGAAAAAAGACAGCACAAAATCCCTACAGGGAGAGCACGCCTATTGTGTTCAAGAAATGGAAAGGAGTAGGGCAGAAACAGAGACAGCCAAGGAGAAAGCAATAGAAGATGAGTTGCAGAGGTATCAAAAGAGGCTGTGAGAGACGGCAAGCCCATGATGCAGGGCCTTGTAGGCCTCGTAAGTTTTCTTGGCTTTCTTTCTCTGGGAGTGACAGGAAGTCACTAGAAATGATTTGATTCATACTTTCACTCAGATTCCTAGGTAAAGAATGAACCACAGGGAGAAAGAATGCAAATGGGGAGATGGACTGGGAGGATATGACAACACTCTAGGCAAGATATCATTGTGGCCTGGACAACGAGTCTGCTGGGGAAGGTGAAGAAATGTGATTTGTTTCTGAATGTGTCTTGAAGGTAGAACCAACAGGATTTGTCTGGTAAAAAAATAGATGTAGATTGTAGAAAAAGACAGACATCAAAGGAAAATCTATGGGTTTTGTCCTGAGAAAGTAAATATGGAACTTTAAGTTAGTAAGATGAGAAATTCTTTCAGGGAAGAAGCTTTCGGATACAAGAGAAACTAGAAGTTCTATGTGGGATATATTGAATTTGAGATGCTCATTGGATATAATAGTAAGATTGTCACATATACAGTTAGACCTCAGTAAAAAAGTCTAGGCTGAATATATAATACATTTGAACATCATCAGCATAAACTTAGAATTTATAAACCATGATAGTATATGTGAGTCATACAAATTACTATATCAAGTAACATAATAAATAAGTATAAATACAAGGAAAAAAAAAACCAATCTAAGGATTGAGCCCTTGGCGCATGCTAATGTTTAGGTTAGAAAGATGTGGAAGAGTCAGCAAGGAAAATGTAGTAGGCAGAATTATGGCCTCCTAAAGATATCCACACCTGTGAATATGTTTTGGAGAGATTGTCCTGGATTATTCAGGTGAAGTAAATGTAATCAGAAGAGTACTTATAAGAGGAAGTACTTATCAGAGAAAAAGATATGATGACAGAAGCAGAGATCGGTCAGAGTAATGTAACTGCTAGAAGCAGGACACAAACCAAGGATTGCAAGCAGCTTTGGAAGCTGCAAAAGGCAAGCAAAACTGATTCTCCTCTGACACCTTGATATTAGCTCAGTGAAACCCATTTGGACTTTTGATCTCCAGGACTATAAGGCAATAAATCTGTGCTGCTTTAAACTACTAAGTTTGTAGTATTTCACTACAGAAGGGATAAGAAACAAAAACAGAGACTATGAAAAAAATAATAAATAAACAGGAGAGCATCATATTTTGGGGACCAAATGAGGAAGGTGCTTCAAGAAGGAAGGAGTGGGGGGGAGGGGGGGGCAGGGGCAACATACGTAACCTAAACATCTGTACCCTCATATTATGCTGAAATAAAAAAAAAAAAAAATTAACATATTCTCCCCCCCCCAAAAAAAAAAAAAAAAGAAGGAAGGAGTGATCAACAATGTCAAATGCTACTTATAAGACAAGTAGGATAAAACCTGAGAAATAACAATTGTATTTAGTAACATAAAGGTCAGTGATGACTTTGACAGGAGGACATTTGTTAGATGGACTAGAAGAAAGCAAATTGGAATTGGAATGGAGGAAAAGAGCTAGAGACAGAGTTGCTCTGGAACAGTGACTATAATGTGCTCCCTGTTTTTCCTTTTATTTCAGATTTAATATTTATTCGCTTATTTATATTATTACTATTATTTCAATAGGTTTAGGGGGTAAAAGTGATTTTTGTTGCATGAGTGAATTGTATAGTGATGAAGTCAGAGCTTTTCAGTGTACCCACCACCAGAATAGTGTACATTGTACCCAATGGGTAATTTTTGATCCCTCACCCTGTTCTAATCTTCTCCTTTCTTAGTTTCCAATGTCCATTGGAGCCCTTTATGACCATATATATCCATTATATAGCTCTCACTTATAAGCAAAAACATGTGGTATTTGTTTTTCCATTCTTGAGATACTTCACTCAGGATAATGGTCTCCAGCTCCATCCAAGTTGCTGCAAAAGACATTATTTCATCCTTTTTATGTCTGAGTGGTACTCCATTGCATACATGTACCACATTTTTTTTATCCACTCTTTAGTTTATGGGCATTTAGGTTGATTCCATATCTTTGCAATTGTGAATTGTGATGCAATAAACATTTGGATGCAGGTGTCTTTTTGATATGACTTCTTTTCTTTTGAGTAGATACCCAGTAGGTGGGATTGCTGGATTACATGGTAAGTCTACTTTTAGTTCTTTGAGGAATTTCCATACTGTTTTTCTTAGAGGTTGTGCTAATTTACATTCCTACCAACAGTGTATAACCATTATCTTTTCACTATATCTGCATCCATATCTATTATTTTTTGATCATTCTGACAGGGGTAAGGTGGTATCACATTATGATTTTAATTTGCATTTCCCTGTTGATTGGTGATATTGAGCATTTTTAATATTTTTTTTTTGGCTACTTGTATGTCTTCTTTTGAAAAAAAATCTACCTTTTGCCCACTTTATGATGGGGTTATTTGTTTTTTCCTTCCTGATTTGTTGGAGTTCTTAGTTGATTCTGGATATCAGTCCTTTGTTGGATGTATCATTTGCAAATATTTTCTCACATTCTATAGGTTGTATGTTTACTATGTTGATTATTTCCTTTGCTGTGCAGAAACTTTTTAGTTTAATTAAGTCCTATTTATTTATTTCTATTGTTACTGTATTTGCTTCTGTAATCTTAGTCATAAATTCTTTGCCTCAGACAATGTCTAGAAGAATTTTTCCTACATTTAATTCTAGATTTATGGTTTCAGGACTTAAACTTAAGTCTTTAATCCATCTTGAGTTAATTTTTGTATATGGTAAGAGATAAGGGTCCAGTTTCATTCTTTTGCATGTGGCTATCCAATTTTCCCATCACCATTTATTGAATAGCAAATCTTTTCCCCAGTGTGTGTTTTTGTTTACTTTGTTGAAAATCAGTTGGTTATAGCTATATGGCTTTATTTATGGGTTCTCTATTCTGTTCCATTGATCTATGTGTCTACCTTTATTCCAGTACCATGCTGTTTATAAAAGCAAAACATGTAGAAATAGCCTAAGAATTGAAAACAACATAAGTAGGGGAATGGACAAACAAACTGATTTATACACAAAAGCAAATATTACACAGAAGTTAAAATGAATCATCTATGTCTACCTACATCAACATGTATAATTATAAGAAAACACAATGTTGATTAAAGGAAATTACACTAGAATATTTAAAGTATGATACCATTTGTATAAAATTTTATATACGGAAATACTATTATATGTTGTAACTGATTTACTTATGTATACTGAAAGTACAAAAATAATATGAATGAATGAGAACACTAACTGCAGGATAGTACTTATGAGGAGTAAGGTGGGAAGAAGAGGGCTTGGGGTAGCAAAGGCTTTTATTTTAATTATAGTTTTTTAACTACAGAAAATTAAATCAAATGTAGAATAATATTAAATATTAACATCTCCTTAGCATGAGTCCAGGGGACCTATAGATTTCAGTTATTTCTTTGAAATGTTTTGTAATTAAAAAATTAAAACAAGAATACAATAAATACTTTGATTGCTTAAACATTTGGGTTATGTAGAATCACTGAGAACTACACATGAAAATCAAACTGTTTGGTTTCAGTGAATGAGGAAAATGTATTTGGATTTGGTGCCGTTGATACATTGCATTTAGGAAGAAGTAAATGCAATGCACAGGAAATTGATAAAGGTATGATCCTCACAGAAATATTAAAGTTTTTACTTATGAAATCTTGTTCTCCATTCACTTCCCTGCTACTCAATGAAGAAACATGTATCTGAAATTACATATTATTAATAAATCTATAAGAAAATGAAACCGAGCACACAAATGCCATTTACATGTAAGTGTGCAGTAATGCTACACATGTGAAAAATGACATAGCTATATGTGACAATAAAATTATTTTATTAATAATAAATGTGAAAAATAGTTCCCTAAGCCATGTCTAAAAATTTATATTATTTAAAATGTTACAAAGGTATGATGAACAATTATAATCAATATTTCTCATATTACATTCTATATGAGTTTGGTAATATGAGAATGGCTTTTTCCTCTTCTGAGTCATTCTGCTTTACTATCTCATCTTCCTTCAGTGATAATTATGCCAATCTGTCATGGTGTCATAGAAAAAAAAACCTAAAAACCTCTTCGCTCATCTTGATGCCCTAAATTTTCTTAGATTTCACCAATTTTGTTTATTAAGTCACATAAGGACCAATTCTAAATTAGTTGAGTTTATGATTTAGAATTGATAGTGAGAGTGAGGATGAAATATGAATAATGACTTGACCATTAATTACATTACTCCATTAAGATGGAAGCTCCGTAAACATAGCCAGCTCCTATTAGCTCCGTCTACTCTCTGCTGCCATGAATCAGCACTGGAAATTCAGAGTTTTTTAGATCATTGTTTTTTAAATTGATACTTGCTCAGTTTCATAGCCTACATGTCTTGAAAACACATAAAGCTGAGATATTTAAAGAACAAGACCACAGGGCACAGAATTTCCATCAAGCAGAGGGCACTGATTTCCACATATTTTTATTTTGCTGACAATGATTACTACCAAATGTAGATTCAGGCTTTGTGCTAATGTAATGTGGTGAACCTTCTTGAATTCACTGAGAAAGATAGAAAGGAGAAGACAAATAAAAGTTTGGAATGTTTGGAATTTAAAACAAAAAAAAATTGCATCCTACATATTGGTTCCATCATATGAAACTGGAGATATTAGACTATTTTATGATCTCTAAACCAGCACAACCATATGGTTCAACACACTCCATTAGTATTTCCTGCTCCCTATCCTTCATACCTTGCTTTCTTTTTCTCTATAGTTTTTTATTACCACATCACATATTTTATACTTGTTTATTGCCTCTCTCAGCTGGAAAATTATTTTAGAAAGACAGAAATTTTTCTGATTTGTTATTGAAAAATTGTTGCACCTAGAACAACACCTGGTGCTTAGAGGACATTCAATAAATATTTGTTGAATGAATGAATAAGTAAACTTTTTTTGTCTTTGTTTTTCCTCTTTAACTTTTTCCCTTGCATTCTGATTGAGGATGGATTTGGAATTATCAAAAAATAAGAAATGTATTAATTGCAGAATCAAGGATGATCCAAGGATTGCTTCTTCCAAATAGGCTCCAGCTAAAACCAGGCAGCATGAATGTGCAATGGGCAGGATCTCTGTATCTCTAGGATGAATACACTTTTATAAAATACTCTATTATAAAATACTCCTTCTAAAATTCCAACAGTGGACAAAAAATTGAATTAGAGATGATTAATAAGGAATGGAATTGATTAATGTGGAAAATAGGCAGAGCCTGGGTGAGGTTTTCCAGCATAGCCAGGAGGCTAATGAAGATGGTAGCCATCAGTTGACAATTGATCCTAATAAGGAAAAAAGCTTCAGGGGAAGTGGGAAATTATCTTTGGAAAAGGGAAAAACTAGGTTTGATAAAGAGGAGATGGTGATCAAATGGAGTTTGTGAGTCAATGCTATTTTATAACCAGAGAGATAACATGCATCTTCTTTACTACTAGAGAATGTTGCCTGGATTTTAGGAAGCTAGGCCTCATTGAAGTAGGCAACACTCCTTGTCAATCATCAAATACTCCCTTCTTCCTGATGAGCATAGCTACCCTGGTTTATGTGCACTTCTTTTAAAATTCTAGTAAACTCTGCCCTACTCCACAAAGAGTGTCCACATAGCTTATCTCATAGTATCAATAGACAATGATGTTTAAAACACACACAACCTACATCAAATACTCCTGGAGTCCAATGATCACCAATTAAAAATAAAAGGAAAGTTGCTTTTCTTTTTTATATTGTAAGGATTTTAGTCTGACAAAGGGTTTAAATCATTACTACATATTTTCTTTGTGGAAGCATATCAAAGAATTCTCAAACAATTTGTTAGCATAATGTTCATTTTAGAAAATCAAAGTATATCTGTTTCTTTTGAATGTTCTGAATTGCTCACTTTATTTGTTGGTATGTCATACAAACATAAATCCTGTGATTTTCTGTGAACTCAGTGAACAGAATAGCTTTTAATATGATTTTTTTCTATTACAAAGATATATATAATTCACTTTATTGAATTGTTATATCTTATCATTTTGGAGTTAATCTGACAAGAAATAACTGGCATATATGAAATATTGTGCTAAATAATCAGAAAAGTGAGTTTTAAAGCGCATGGTGAATTTTTTCTTAACTTCTTGGCAATGCTATTCTATAATCTTAACTACATTGCTAAAAGCAGGCAGCAACATTAGTTAAAAATCCCAAAGCAAAATTAATACAGACTTCAAAAATGAAAAAAACAATAAGTGTTCTTTATTTACCTGCTGCTGGTACTCATCTAAAGAAAACTAGAATTTTTTGTGCTTGCTTTTTCATGGAATGACTTCATTTTATGTGCTGCCTATTTCTTTTTGAAACTCAGTGTTCTTTCAATGATGTAAAATATTTAATAAACTTTTAAGTGACTTTAAAGTTAAAAATTTCTCTACCTCATATTATTGCTAAAATAATGACATCTTGTGTTTATAAAATACATCTGTCTTTTTTATCTAAATGCATTTGCATATATTAATTACCTTATTTTGCTATCACAATTGCCTATTTTTGTCAACATGTTTGACCCAGATTTTAAATGTGAAAATATGTAACAAGCACTTAATATTTATATCACTGTTTAAGTCATCACAAATGTAAGTTTTATTCTCATCAGGAGAGTGAGACACTAATAGATATAAGGAAATGTTCTGTTTACAAGAAAGTTTACAGAAATTGCTTTGTGTCAATTTATACTGCATGTGGGAATTATAATCACTGGAATTGTGAATCATTAGGTTTTCACAGAATGAGATGCCTAATCTCAACCTTAAGGCATGAGAGTTTTTGAATTTGACTTATTAAGTGTGTAATTATATACAGAGACAGCAATATGTATTATTGAGGTTTGAGAAGATTTTTACATACTTTGAACCCTAGAGCACACAACTTCTGAGAAACAACTGGGAACATAATTTTCAAAATGAATACCCAAGTTTAATTTGTGTTTTTCTGTGGGGAAAAATGATGTTTAAATATTATAGTGAAAGCTTGCTAAAAAGTTATAGCTATTAAAGTAAATAATCTCTCAGTGAGTCTTTATGATATTCATCTGCTATGACATCATAATTAGATATTAAAATAAATAACATTTAATATTATAACAATTGGTCCTTTATATATGTGATTTATAAAGTTTTATGAAATTGTATTCTTTTCTTCCTCTGTATACCAAAACAATCCAATGTAATTTTATTCTTTTGAGATTCTCATTAATACAAGGGGCTTTCTGTTCCCTAAAATGCAGGTGATAGGTAGACAGGCACGTAGGTAGGTAAGTAGATAGATGCTAAATTTAGCTTATAGACCACAGACCGTTTGATTCTTTAAGTATCCATTGATCTCCTATGTCCCTTGCTTCATGTATTTGAATGTCAATAAACTGCTTAGATCCTGGGTATAGATAACTCACTTGGAGATAGTTATATTATACTGATAAGAGATCCCTAAATGATCCACTCAACCATTTAGAATTTTATAAATGAAAAAAACTTATTTAAATCTAAATTCTCACCAGCTATTACATTTTTATATAGAAGTTAAACCATTAGGATTATAAGGAGGAACAATATTTAAAAGTCTGGACACAATTAGGTCCATTCCATTTTTCTAGGTCAGTTTTTATTGATGTTATTAACTTACTGTTGCCTAATTTAATAACCTACTTTTCCCTTTTGTTTTTGTCTTAGGTTTCAGGCATTGCTTCAGAGTTTTTTCTGCTGAACTCATTGTTATTTTGGCTTTGAGGCTTAACATGTCAGAGGTAAACATGAGACATGTCATGTGTTGAAGTCTTCCAATAATAAATGACTGTTCTCAAACTGAGCTTGTAAACAGTGGCTGTTCGGATGAGGACAGGGACAGAACCTTACCTGTGTGTACTCTCTGCCTCATTTAAATTAAAATTGCACAAAATAGTAAAGAAGGTAGCAATAGTTTTGTCCCTTAGTTCTTGAGACACTGTTTCAACTGATTACAAAAGACACAACATGTGGGAGTCATGCTCCCTTCTCCCTTCCGGGCTTCTAGCTCCTCACTGTGCTTAGGACTAGAGCTGTACTGAACAGACAATTAGCATGGGATTGGAAGTTGTTCTCCAGCTTTCTGCTTCTGCCGAAGTGGGGTGGGGGGAAGATTTGACTTTTTTAGTTCTTTCTTAAAGGAGCTATCTTAAAGGGGTCATCCGTTTCTTTTAAACATCTAATATATTTCACATCGAATGGCTATAAAAACCAACCAGTTACATGTATAACACTATGGCTTTCTCAACAATCACTGAAGGCAGTTGGATTTACAACCAGAAGACAATCACATTATATTGACCTGCACTTTCATACTTCATTTATTTCACCCTCAAGCACTGCAGCTGCAATAGCTGCTAGGAAAATCTAAAAATATGCAAGAACATTTTAAACCTCCAGGAACACTCAGACTTCAAACTACTTTTTCTTCTTGTATAACATCTTTAAATAATTAATTATTTCTTTTGTTTCCCTTTTAGTGTTCTGATGTGGGAAATATTAAGGTAACTGGAAATGGAAGAATAAAAACCAGAGGAATTTACTTGTGATTTTTCAATTTCTGTAAAATCAACAACCTTCCTTTCTTCAGTAGGTTCTTACAGAGGTCAATAGTACGCTTGTGTGTTGTTGAGAATTGTTAGTACTCCTGTCTGAAAGCCACAGGACAGTATTGCAAACACTGTGAACAATAATTTGAGGGCTCCCCACAAATCTCAGTTTCTGTTACCACCAGTGGGTATTTTTTCAGGAGCATTTTTGAGAAATAGTCATAAGCCAGCATCAAATGGTTTGGAACAAATCAGTTTTGTTGGAAGAAGGGGTTTAATTAAATTTCGAGCTGTACAAATTAATCTGGACCTAAGTAAGGGATTGAGAATTGATTAAACTGTGAGTACTTATTCAGAACGTATCTGATTAGGAAATAAATTTATTTCCTCAAAGTCAATGACCCTACCAATTGATGGGTGGCTTAGATTAATACACACCTAGGTTTCAACTATTGCTTGGCAAAAGCTTCTCCTCCCTCATCACCCATGCTTCTTGTCATCTACCTGATCTAGTTGTCATCTTTTTCTCTGCACCAATATTTTTTCACAGAAATTCTTCGTAAGATTTTTCTGAGGGGAGAAGGGGCATTGCAATCAATGCAATGCTTTATTTTAGTTGTTTTATTCGAAATTGAATCATGCTATAATTTTAAAACAAGATGGAAAATAGCTTTACCTAGATTAACTTTACACTCCTAAGGATATTAAATGGCCATCAAATGGAATGTATTTACCACATAAATTCATAAATTCATTTCTAAGAAATTTTCATTTCTCAGAATAAAGATTCTAAGAAGAGAGAAAATGGCAACAAAAAAGTCTCATCATTGATTTTAGAAGAGAATTTGACACATGATTTAATCTTGCTACTCTCATTTAAAAAATAACAAATTGTGGTCTTCCAAGGTTCTCAATCTACAACATTCTTTCATAGTTTACATGAAGTGGTGATGGATGATTTAAGGTGTTTCTATTTCTCCTTGATTTAATATCAAGTATAATTTAGTGGACAATTATATGCAATACCTTTGCTAATTAATTTTCCACACTAAATTAGTCTTTGGCAACCCTTTTCTTATCCTGGTGTAATTATTCTTGTAGAATAATATACACTTTCCCTTTGTTTTTCTTTTTCTATGAATTTTTAATTATTTTTTAAAACAAGTATTAATTATTCCATATAACTTCTAAGTAAACTTTTCAGATTTTAACAAATTTGTTGCTTACTGTAGAGTGTAATATATTCTTTGCAAAAACGTTAGTAAATGCCTAGAGAAGTCAGAGTTTAGAAAAACAAGATTTTTGTTCATTTTTTTAATTAAAAAGTTAAAACAACTCTCCATGTACTTTAACAAGTTCTTGCCATCAAGAGAGAAGAGTTTTAATATGATTAAATCGAAAAAATATATTTTAAAAAAGGAGAAATAATGGCCTTCTCAGATATTGATATTTATATTTTTAAACATTTCAAAAAATTCCTCTGAATTAATGAAAGATAAAACCCTTTAACATGATTTTTCACAAAATAACTTCTGCTATCAATTGTAGTTCAACTCTATGGTTCAAATGCACATTGTGAGTTTGTTTTTTAAATGCTTAATAGAATTGATATTTGCCTAATCTCAGGATTGATGTTGATGAATTATCATTGGAACCCTATTCTCAGACCTTTCCTTCTAGTCCATGATAGAGTCAGAGACTGAAGCTTTTCAAAGTTCACTTGTTGGAAAGCCCACTTGCCATGTTGAAGCTCTGGCCAGCTATAGATTACATTATCAGCATTTTCTCTAGAGTTAAAAATACGTAGTTTTCTATTTGTATGTTCTTCTTGCCTTTTGGGGGAAAAAAACCAACTTCAAACAAAACAAAAAACCTGATAACTTGTAATGATTGTTTCTCACTAGAGCTTGAGACTTTTTAGCCAACTTCTATTTCAAAAATCAGTATAATGACGTGAAACTTAAAAAGCGGTCAGAGGATCTTTGCTTACAAAAACCATCTTATAATTACATCGTTATGTTATGCTATTTCACAGCACTCCATGATGTTCATTGTAACCTTTCACACAAATTTTGCCTGCACTTCCATCCACAATTTCTGGTTTATACCCTTGAATAAATACAGGAAGGAAAATACATGTAGTGTGGTGAAAATAGAATAAAACTGGTTATCAGGAGACCTAACTTTGATACCAGTTCTGCAAAACTTTATGGCTTTGTCAAAGTCCTTTTCTTTTTCCAACTCTCATCTTTCTTATAAGTAACACTAACATTTGTTGAACTCTTAATGTGTACCAAAGATTGTGCAAAGTTCTTCTGTGTGAATTATCTCATATATATTCACGATTTTATAAGTTAGGTTTTTTTAAATTTAATTTCAGAATATTGTGGGGGTACAAACACTTTGGTTACATACATTGCCTTTGCACTGCCCAAGTCAGAACTACAAGTGTGCCCAGCCCCCAGACAGTGCACAGCACACCCATTAGGTGTGAATTTACCCATCCCCTCCACCACCCTCCCACTTGCCCAACACCGGCTGAATATTACTTCCGCATGTGCACTTAAGTGTTGCTCTATTAGTACCAATTTAATGGTGAGTACATGTGGTGCTTGTTTTTCCATTCTTGAGATACTTCACTTAATAGAATTGGCTCCAGCTCCATCCAGGATAATGCAAGAGATATTAGTTCACCATTGTTTTTTATGGCTGAGTAGTATCCCATGGTATACATATACCACATTTTATTAATCCAATCATGTATTGATAGACACTTGGGTTGATTCCACATCTTTGCAATTGTGAATTATGCTGCTATAAACATTTGAATGCAGATGTTTTTATTATAGAATGTTTTTTATTCCTTTGGGTAAATATCCAGTAGTGGGATTGCTGGATCAAATAGCATTTAATAGTTCTACTTTTAGTTCTTCAAGGTATCTCCATATTACTTTCTATGGAGTTTGTACTAATTTGCAGTCCCACCAGCAGTGTATGAGTGTTCCTATCTTTCCGTATCCATGCCAACATTTGTTGTTTTGGAACTTTTTGATAAAAGCCGTTCTCACTGGAGTTAAGTGATATCTCATTGTGGTTTTGAGTTGTATATCCCTGATGATTAGAGATGTTGAGCATTTTTTCATAAATTTGTTGGCCATTAGTCTGTCTTCTTTTGCAAAGTTTCTGTTCATATCCTTTGCCCCCTCCTTAATGGGGTTGTTTGATTTTTTTCTTGCTAAGTTTCCTGAGTTCTATATAGATTCTAGTTATCAGCCCTTTATTGGATGTGTATCATGCAAATATTTTCTCCCATTCTGTAGGTTGTCTGCTTGTTCTGGTGATAGTTTCATTGACTGTGCAGAAGCTTTTTAATTTGATCAGATCCCATTTATTTATTTTTGTTGTTGCTGTGATTGCCTTTGGGGTCTTCTTCATAAATTCTTTGCCTAGGCCAATGGCTGTAAGAGTTTTTCCAACATTTTCTTCTAGAATTCTTATAGTTTCATGCCTTAGGTTTAAGTCTTTTAACCACCATGAGTTGATTTTTGTGAGAGATGAAAGGTGTGGATCCTGTTTCAGTCTTCTACATGTAGCTATCCAATTTTCCCAGCACCATTTATTGAATAAGGATTCTTTTTCCCAGTGTATGTTTTTGTTTGGTTTGTTAAAGATTAGATGGCTATATGAAGTGGTTTATATCTGGTTCTCATTTCCGTTTCATTGGTCTATGTCTCTGTTCTTGTGCCAGTACCATGCTGTTTTGGTTACTATAGCCTCATAGTATAGCTTAAAGTCTGGTAGATTGATGCCTACCAATTTGTTCTTTTTGCCTATGATTGCTTTTGCAGTAAGGAGTCTTCTCTGGCTCCATATGAAGCATGGAATTATTTTTTCCAGATCTGTGAAAAATGATGTTGGTATTTTAACAGAGATTACATTAAATCTGTAGATCACTTGAGGTAATATAGACATTTTAACAACGTTGATTCTGCTGATCCATTAACATGGTAGAGTTTTCCATCTGTTTACATCCTCTGTAATTTCTTTTGTCAGTGTTTCTTTATTGTCCCTAATAGGTCTTCCATCTTTTTAGTTAAATATATTCCTAAATATTTAATTTTCTTTGATGCTATTGTGAAAGGTATTGTTTCTTCAATTTGATTCTAAGCTTGATTGTTATTGGTGTATATGAAAGCTACTGATTTATGTACATTGATTTTGTATCCTGAAACTTTGCTGAATTCATTTATCAATTCCAGGAGTCTCTTGTTGGAATCTTTAGGGTTTTCTAGATATAATATTATATCATCACCAAAGAGCAATAGTTTGACCTTTTCTTCCCCCATTTGGATACTGTTGATTTCCTTCTCTTGTCTGATTGCTCTGGCAAGGACTTCCAGCACTATGCTGAATAGAAGTGGAGATAGTGGGCAACTTTGTGTGCTTCCAATTTTAAGTGGGAATGCTTTCAATTTTTCCCTGTTTAGTGTGATGTTGGCTTGGGTTTGCATATATGCAAATAATAATTTTTTAGGTATAACCTTTAATAATTTTTAGGTATAACCCATCTATGCTTATTTTGTTTAGAATTCTTATCATAAAGGGATGCTGAATGTTGTCAAATGCCTTTTCTGCATCTACGGAGAGGATCATATGATCTTTGTTCTTGTTTTTATGTTTCTGTTGAATTGCATTTATAGATTTGTGTATATTGAACCATTCTTGTGTCTCTGCAATGAAGCCCACCTGGTCATGATGAATTATTTTTTTTGACGTGCAGTTAAATTTGATTTGCTAATATTTTATTTAGAATTTTTGCATCTATATTCATAAGGGATATTGGTCTGTAGTTTTCTTTTTTTTGTTATATCCTTTCCTGGCTTTGGTATCAAGATGATAATTGGCTGCATAGAATAAGTTGGGGAGGATTACATCCTTCACAATGTTGTGGAATAATTTCTGCAGTATAAGTACCAGTTCTTCTTTGTAGGTTTGGTAAAATTCAGGTGTGAGCTTGTCTGGTCAGGGACTTTCTTTTATTGAAAGATATTTTATTGCTGCTTCAATTTCAGTGCTTGATATTGGTCTGTTCAGGAATTCTATTTCTTCTTGATTGAGTCCAGGGAGGTTGCGGGTTTCTAAGAGTTTGTTCATTTCCTCCATGTTTTCAAGTTTTGGGGCATAGAGATTTTTATAGTATTCAAAAGTATAGTATTCATACTATAGTATAGAATGATGTTTTGTATTTCTGTAGTATCAGTTGTGAGTTGTTTTTTGTTTTAGAGAATTTTTTTATTCATTTTCTGCATTGTTTTTGTGACTTCTTTGTGTTGGGTCTCTATTTTCTCTTGAATTTCATTAAGCTTTCTTATAATTCATGTTTGAAATTCTTCATCTGTCATTTTAACTGTTTCGTTTAAGTTGGTATCCACTGCTAAGGAAGTAATGATTTTTAGAGGGGAGCGATTTTGCTCTGATTTTTCAAGTTTCCTGAGTTCTTTCACTGATTCTTTCTCATCTGGCCTCTTGGTTGAGAGCTGGGGGTGCTAGGGCTAGTTTATGGCCCTGGTTTATGGCTGGGGTGCTAGGGCTGGTTTATGGCCCTGCCTCCAAGTCCCCAAAGATCATTCCCTGACCATGCTGGGGAGAGGAGTGATGGTCCTGAATTGCCTTAGGGGTGTTTTAGCAAGTTTGAAGAAACCCTTACCTCTGACCTGTTGTCTTCACCTCTTCCCAGTAAAGTGTAGTGAGTTTGGTCCCTCAGCTTAAGCACCAAGCTGGTGGATTGTACCTGTGGGTACAAATCCACTGCTCCCTAATAGCTTGAAATGGAAGGCACTATGTTTAGTTGTGAGGTTGTTTCTGCTGTCATTGATTGTAGTTTGCATGGAGGAGCCAGTTACTGAGATAATCTATTGTGCCCGTGGTAGGCTCTGGTCCCCCAGGTGGAGTATACAAATGCCCCAAGCTTTGGGAGGGGCCTTATAGTTCCCAGGGGTTGATTGAGGTGGGGGGAGCAGCAAGATAGTTCATAGCTGGGGCACAAGAGCCTGTGGGGTTCAAAGGTTGCTTATCTGCTGCTAGGGGGAGCTGCTGATATGGAATTCAGGGCTATCTCTCCAAGCCTGGATGGCTGCTTCTGATGGAAGAGGCCTACTTGGGCAATTGCTGAGGTCTCTAGCCAGGCTTCTTCAGCCCCAGTCTGCAAACCTGAGCACTTTCCCCTCCAGTCAGTCCACTTGTGTTTCCTCTCCACCCAAGATGGGTTCTCAAGCTTTCTCACCGGCCTGCTGGGTCTGGCCCACTGGTGTGTATTTCTGCATGTTGCTGGAAAATAGGTGGTTCTTCCATTGTGCACCCCCTTTCTGTCACTAGACCCCAAGTTGAGGTGGGTGGGCCTCTCTATCCCCAGAAGTCTCCACCAGGAGTACGCTCCCACTAGAGGAATAGTGGCAGCTCAAGGATCTTTTGGATCAAGCTGACCTCCCTGTTAAAGTGAGTGACGGTGGGCGCAGCTGCTCCGATAAAGCCTGAGGCACCTGAGGCATTTGGTTATCATAGGAACCAGTACTTATGCAAATTGACTCACGATGGCACAGCAAACTCCAATGTGGTGGTTCTCTGGGAGAGGGGGGATGGGGCTCACCAAGGGCACTCTGCTTGCTTGTGCTTTTCCACACTCTCCCATGGGCACTGGGTCTCACTTGCCACACAACATGAAATTGGGATCTCTCCTCCACGCTTCCCTGCCCCATTGTCTTTGACATCAGCAGGTGTAGATGCCAAATGCCTGTGGCCAGGAAGATCATAAACTGAGGTTGCCCTGCCAGCTGGGAGTGGAAATACACAGCGCTGAAAGCAGATCACTCAGCACAGAGAACTCTAGTGGCTACTACGGTTTGGGGAAGGGGTTGCAGTATTCCTGCACCACTCTGGAATTGGGTGGGGAGACCATCTGTCCTCCTCTCTAAGCCACTGTGGTGGCTATGCTGTCCATCTGAAGCAGGCTTGGCTGGGGAGGCAGGCTCAGCTGGGAATGGGCTCTGGGAGTGCCCTCCCATTGCCAAGAGCCAAGTCACTCAGTGCAAGGTGCTTTGGCAGTTGCTGTGGGTTGAGTTCACCCACATGGCTATGAGCGGCTTGAACCAAAATTATTTCCTGGGATGCCAGTAGTGAAGGAGGTGCTGAGGAGAAGGTGTCCAAATGCACAGATGTTGGCTCTCTGGTCTCTCATGGCATTCACCTGCGGGATAAGAGCCTGAGGCACCCAGGTTGGGGAGAGGGGAAAAACTCTTACCCTTTCTCTGGCTCCAGAACTCCCTGGAATTGGTTTGTGCCAATTTCTCCCTTCTACTCTCCTCTCTCTCAGCTGCTCAGTTCCTCCTGATGGTGTCCCTAGACTCCACTGGTGTCTGTCCCCATCATCCACTTCTGAGCAGTAATCACTCCCCACTTTTCTCAGTCCAATCATCAACTCTTCTGCCAGGACAGTCCGACAAGCATTGTCTCTAGTCAGCCATCTTCACAACACTTTTATGAGTTAGGTATTATCAATTATCCCCAGATGTTGTGGGTTGAATTGTGTCGCCTAAAAAGATATGCTGAAGTCCTTACCCTCAGTACCTGTAATGTGACCTTCTCTGGAACATACAGCTTTTACAGATGTAATAAAGTTAAGATGAGATCACCCTATATTATGTTGGGTCTTAATCAAATGACTGGCATCCTTATAAAATGAGGAAAATTTAAACACAGACACATATGCATTCACTGAGGAGTGCACCATGTGAAGACAGAGGCAGAGACTTGAATTATATTGCCAGCAACCCACAGCAGCTAAAACAGAGGTCTGGAAATCTCTTCCCTCTGATCCCTTAAGAAGGAACCAACCCTAGCAATACCTTGACTCTGAAATTCTAGCCTCCACAGCTGTGAGGGAATATAAATACTTATCTATTGTTTTAAGCAACCCAGCTTTTGAGTATTTGTTATGGCAGACCTAGGAAACTAATCCACCACACAAGACATGAAGAAACTGGCAGAGAAGTTACTTGTGCAGGAATCCTGCAAGTAAGCAGCAGAACCAGGATCCAGGAAAAAAGTCTGACTCCCGCACTCTAACCACTCCTCTTTCTGCCCTGAGTTGTTGAGAAATCAAAAATCTTCTGATGCTGATATGCTTGGAGCATGAAGCTTTCATAGAAACTTATTACAGCACTAAAAATCAGTCCCAGTCCTCTCCTGTATTTCCTTCTCAACGAATGATGCCACCACACCTATAAAATACAAGCTCAGGAAATCTGAGTGCCATTCTTGACAACTCCGTCTGCAACCTCCCATCTTCCCCCGACACATCCCATTCATCATCAAGCCCTAACAACTCCCCCTTAAATATCAGTAAAATCTTTCTATTTCTGTCTGTCTCCACACCACCACCACCACTCATGTTCCAACTGAAACATCTTCTCTTAATCTTACCAAAGTAGCCTTGTCATTGGTCATCCTCAATTCTTTCTTGATCTTCTCTAATCCGTTTTCTGCATTTAAAGCGGAGTGATCCTTCTAAAAGGCAAAATTAATCATGATATTCTTTTAAAAATCCTTCAAAGTGTCCAGTTGCTGTTGGGGAAAAGACCAAAATCCTTATGATCTAAAAAGCCCTGCAGGATCTGGCCCTTCTGAATTTTCCATTTTTCCCTTGTTCTACTCTGTGCTTTGTTCTCCAGTCATCCTGGACATTCTCTAATACCATAAATATGTCATTATTCTTTCATCTTTAAGACCTGCATATTCTCTTCCTTCTGTGTGGAACACTCTTTTTCATCATTTAATTTCTAGTCTTAAGATCTGTGCTTAAAAATCAATTGCTCATAAAAGTCTTCCCATTTTCCCGAGATTACCTCAGATCTATTGTTATAGTACTCTGTGATGGTCTTTCCTAGAATTCCATAATTTATCTTGACAGCCCTTAACCACAGTTAATAACTCTATCTATCTATCTCTCTACAAACCTACTTACCTTTCCACCTAGGGTGATTGTTGGTTAATATTTGTTTCCCACTTTAGACCAGAAATTTCACGGAGTGCTTGGACTGTATTAGGTATAGAATATGACATATAGTATGCACGCAATAAATATTTGTTGAGTGAGTGAATGAATTTATGAATATAATCAGGTAAAAGTAGAGAGCTTCATCTGTGCAATTTTATTGTGATATGCTGATTAGGGAATGTGTTAATTCAAACATTTAAAAAACACGTAAGTGGAAAAGCATTTCTCTTTTGCTATCCATTCGGTAGTATTACCGATTTGTAAAAAATACAGAAATAATTCTGTTTCCCATGCACGGTGACTGATAATTTTCAAATCAAAGAAAATGGTTTCTCTTTCTGACAATGTACATTGATAGATAAGAAAAGATAAATCTTTAAAGTAGAATACTAGAATATCCATAGTTATGCATATTAGAAGTCTAACAAGGCAACCATAAGTCATCCCAAAATTTGCAAAAAGGACACATGATAAAATCTATCATTTATTCTTTTTTTTTATTTCAGCATATTATGGGGGTACAGATGTTTAGGTTACGTATGTTGCCCTTACCCCCCCTCCAAGTCTGCGTTTCAAATATGTCCATCCTTCAAGTGGTGCGCATTGCACTCTTTGTGTATATATATACCTATCCCCTCTCCCTTCTTCCCCCTCCCCCTCCCCCCTGCCCAACATCCAATAGATGTTATTCTTATATGTGCACTTATATCATTTATTCTTTATTTTAAAAATAACAAAATAGGAAGAGGTAATGATTTTCTAATATTAAAATTCTTTTATAAAGACCTCTATTTCCCATTTATATGAATCATAGGGATAAAGAGGTGTTCTTCTTTGTATATTTCTTACCCCCAAATCATCAACTTGATAGTGAATAATCAGCATATGCATTAAAGTCAGGAAAAATATCAGGATGCCCATTCTCCCCACTATCTTTTAACATTATTTTGAAATTACTGTTAAGGAGTAAGACTGGAAAGATTAGGTGGTGGAGAGAAAGTGATTTTTGTTTTTCAGTTTTTGCTTTATTCCTATATATGGTGTTTGAATTTTTGTCACAGGTTTATTACTTTTGTAAAAGTGAAAATACTGTCATTGTGAACAGAGATCCCTGTAATATATAAAATCTATACTTACATGGCTCAGCCTATATTTTAAATAGAATTGGAATCTGACCCATTTCTCAATAAACCTGCTAAAATTCTGTTACATTGGACTGTTGAGAGCAGATTGTGGATTTGGGGCTCAGAGCCAGGCAGAAGGAGAAACAAACCAGGTTGGATATGATAGCATGAGAGGAAGATATGAGTTTGGGTCAATACCATCTTGGAATTTGGAACCAGATAAAATAAACTATTAACATTCAGGAGTCAATATAATCCACCAAGCCTTGAACAAAGGAAGTGCATAGTAAGCACTTACTACATACCAGGCACAATTTATTTTGGCTGATTTAATTCTATAAATTTTCTTAAAAGGTAGGACTAGTCACCCTTATTTTACATATTAGAGAAATAAGATACAGAGAAATTAAGTAGCATTGTCTGTGATTAAACAGCTAGAAACTGGCAAGGCTGGGATTTGAACCTATGTCAGTCTGTCCCTAAAGACAGTGCTTTTAACTACTGAAGTACACTGCTGCCCATTTGGATGTTACTAAAGGTAAGCAATAGCTCTAAACTTTAGGGGAATCTATCAGATTAATTTTGTCTGATCATCTTTCCCATGTGGAGACCATCAGTATTTTGAATGCTACTTTCACACTCAAGATTTTCCCTGTAATTTATAGGGACTACCCTGATTTTTTTTTTTTTATAAAGCATTTCTCAGAACTTTTTGCCTACAGGTGTTTTTCAAATTCTGGGTCCAGAACCCAGTAATAGGTTCATGGAATCAATTTGGTGGATCGTGACCAGCATATTTATTTTTCTTATCTTTTTTTCCCCCTTTCTTCACTCAGACCCAAAATAACAACACTTAACAGGTAAACTACTATTAATGAAAACTATTGCCATCATTATAGTTTATTTTTAATGTAATAATGTAGACTAGGAATACACAGAAAATAGAGTTCGTTACACATAGTGATGACAAATATTATTTCCAGATACACACAAACACACACACACACATACACACACACACACACACACACAAATACACATTCGTCCTGTATGGATTGCAATGCAAAACATATTATTTACTTTGAAAGATTTGAAAGCCACTGATCTACGGAGCCTCTTGGCTTTAGATTAAGTACTATTTTGTTCCCTAATTTTTATTTCAAGTAAATAAGACTTATATCCCTAATAAAATTACAAGCCTAATCATAAGCTTAAAAGTAAAATGGCATACCTCTTTGGATTTCCTATTGCACCTAACATGATGCTTGGCAGATTACAGGTTCTCAGCAGATAGTTGCAAGTTTAGTTGCAGAGGCTAGGGTAGCACTGGGGAGCAGTGAGCAGCCAAATCAGATCCTGCCTCCCCTAGTTCTGGCCTCCAAAACTGCTACACCAAGGCAAGGAGACTGGAATGATACCAAATAACAAGATGGAAGGTGTCAGATAACAGCACTGATTATTTTAATATGGCTTGTTTTTTTTCCTGAAGTATGAGATAATCAAATGTAGGAAATGTACATTACAAAGAAAAGCAGTAAGGGGGGAAAATACCCATAATCCTAAAACTGAAAGACAGCCACTATTACCCTTTATAACATTTACAGGCTGACTATTAACATTTGCTACATTTTTGCCCTGTCTTTTCCTACGCTAGTGCTCTGATAGTACCCTATGCTTGTGCTTCACCGTCTAATAAATTCTCTTCATATTCACAGTTTTATTGGTTCTATAACAGCCCATTATATTTCTGTATCATAGCTTATTTAAGCATTCTTTTACTGTCAAAAATGTTAGATTGTTTCTAATTTGTATAGTTATAAATAATGACTTAATGAACAGCTTTATGTAAAGCTTTTCCTGACTTTTTATTTCCTTAGATTCTCGGAAATGAAATCAATGGGTCAAGCATAATGAATTTTAAAGACTCTTGATATTTATTGCCTGGTTTTGGATCATTCATTGTGATCCAGCTAAATGGTGAGGGACTGTGTTCTAGGAAACCCCACTTAAAGGGCCATTGTACTTTTCATATGAATTGATTGTTGATGATTTTCATTAGCCATATGCATTTCCTGTTAGTCAGAATTTTAACTGGAAAGGAGGTTTGTACATTCGTGTTTGGACTGTATGTGACTTCCCAGATTTAGGGTACTGATTCAAATGGAAAGATTTACTCTTTGTGCAAGCAATAATAATAGACCGTCTTTGGTTTTTGGTGAGAAATGTTTCTTCTCTATATTTGTTAACAGTGCCCACCATGTGTGTGGGTGGGACAGAAGATTAATAAGGAAAGCTTGAAGCCAACCTATTTTTATATGTTTTCTTGTTTATTAGAATAGAATCCTATTTTCATGCTATTCCTGTAACAGTTTACTTTTTTTTATCAGGCAGACATAGCTTTTTTGTCTAGAAATGAAACTTTTATAATGCTCTAGTTATGATAAACCTTCAAATATGGAAGAAGGTATTTTTGGGGATAAATTAGCCATTTTCTGTAGCCAAGCATTTGATCACAGCTATCGAATCTACCAGCATATATTGATCTGCCATTATGGTAATTAGGAAACACATATTTCACCAAGTTATATTAAGTCCACTCAATTCTACCGTTTATTTTTCTCCAGGTTCCATTAAAAATCAAATTAAGACCCTGTCTCTACAAAAAATAAATATTAGCCAGGCATGGTGGGGAACACCTATAGTCCCACCTACTCAGAAGGCTGAAGTGGAAGGATTGTTTGAGCCCAGGTGTTCGAAGCTGTAGTGAGCTATGATCATGCCACTGCACTCCATCCTGGGGGCAACAGAGAAAGAACTTGTCTCCAAAAAAAAAAAAAAAAAAATCAAGTTAAAAGAATATGAAGAGGTATTTTATTAACCTATTCTTTCTCTCCTCCCTTTCTGTACCTCACAATATTTTTCTGGGTCCCTTGCCCATTGACATCTCTGTAGATTCAGCCAAAGGC
>CAUYSK010069848.1:0-39624 GCA_963575035.1 Avahi laniger
CTCCACATTTTGTTTTACATATAATATAAGAGAATAATGAATTTAAAGAACTATTAGTTTATGTTTTCAGGGACACAATATGTAAACATGTAATTTTGTGACATAAACAACTGAAAGTTGTGGGTAATAAGCTGTAAACAAACAGCTTTTTGTTTGTTACTAAATTTAAGCTAATATAAATTTAAATTAACACTATAATTTTAAAATATTAAGTGTAGGCCGGGCTTGATGGCTCACGCCTGTAATTCTAGCACTCTGGGAGGCCGAGGTGGGTGGATCGCTCAAGGTCAGGAGTTCGAGACCAGCCTGAGCAAGAGCGAGACCCCGTCTCTACTAAAAAATAGAAAGAAATGATCTGGACAACTAAAATATATATATATATATATAAATTAGCCGGGCATGGTGGTGCGCACCTGTAGTCCCAGCTACTTGGGAGGCTGAGGCAGAAGGATCACTTGAGCCCAGGAGTTTGAGATTGCTGTGAGCTAGGCTGACGCCACGGCACTCTAGCCCAGGCAACAGAGCAAGACTCTGTCTCAAAAAAAAAAAAGAAAGGTCCAGTGAACACTGGTACAGTTAGACCGACTGCAAACACACAGCTATTTTTTTTAAGTAGTGCCAGAAGAACTTCTATAAATCATGTTTATTATGAAATGTAAAAACAAGGGCACTAATTGGGAGGCCCTGCATGATGGCTGAAGGCCAAGTACCAGTGATGTTCTATTGTTTCCACAGAGGGGTGTGCTCACTAGAGGAGCCAGGTAAGATATTCCACTGGGTGCTGGAAGAAAATATTACAGCTTGATTTTATATTATTTTTACAGAAGACAAGAGACAGGATATTATTAATGTTTAAAATGTGATTGACCCTGGCACTTAAACTTAGTGCCTATGTCAGACAGTCAGGTTTTGCTTATTGAGGATGGAGACCCTTAAGGGAAAAGTAGGAGTTTCATAAGGCAAAGGAATTGAGAGGAGAGATCTTAAAATTGTATTTGTGCTTTGAGCTTATTGAATATATAATGTGGGCACCTGGTTCAATAAAGGAATGGATTATAGCATTCAATTTTAAGAAACTAGCCCTCACAAAAGGGACAAATGGTTTAAGGATTCCTTCCAAGAAACTAAAGATTAAAGACAATGTTGATAATTCAAGCACAAGCCAATGCCATTAGGTAAATTAGAAGATAAGCAATCTAATCAGGTCAAAAAATTATTTTGAAAAATAATGCCATGTATTAAATGCATCTCTTTCTTTTAAATTATTAAGACTTTTTCGTACTATGCACAAATAAAATTACCATTTTTAAAAGATAATCTCTTCTGCTCCTTGTTTCTTTGACATGAACTTCCTCACATGTGACTGTTAGATGGGGGGATGATATCAGTATGATATAGCAGTTGTTTTGGTTCATACATGAATTTTCCCCAGATATTAATGTTTTGAAGCAATCATGGGCAAGCTTTCTCACAATCACAGAGAAAAGCTTAGCAATGTTTGAAAACCTTAAGAATGAAGCTGAAAAACTACAGAAGGGCCTTTTTACCCCCCAGCAGTGGCTTATTTAGGAACGTTAAGAATTACTCAGCTTTCCAATAGCTTAAGCTTCAAGTGCAGTTCTAGAAAGTGCAAAGACATGTCCCCCACACTTCAAACAACGAATTAATGAAAAAGTGTACACCTGGGATAAGATTTTCAATTTTGATGAAAATGGTGTCCATTAGAAGCAAGTACCTTTCCAGATCTCTGTATCAGAGGAGGATGTATGAGCCCAGGATTCAAGGCTGCAAAACACTAACAGGTGGTTAGACAGGTGTCAATGTCCATAGAGATTTAACTGTGCTAATATTTGTTTGGATTGTTATCATTCTTATTTGCACTCTCTTTTTAAATTGCTCTAAGTTTAAGTGATCTCGTCTTAATTCTATGGGAAAACTTAAGTCTTAATATTTTTATTGAGCAATTTTGCAAGATACAGAGTTTTTCAGGAACCCACACACAGAATGACAACACAAGCGCCTAATTTAATCAACCAATCTTAAAAATTATGTTTTGCATGTTTTTGAATGAAAAATACATTAATAAAAACATACATAAAATACCTATATTGACATTGGATTGCATGGTAAATTTTTATATTTTTCATTGAGAGGGAGCACAATCAAAAATGTTTTGGGGCCACTAGTCCGGTCTGTATTAACCTGCGTGGAGAGGAGTGAATAGAGGCAGACATCAGCCTCGGTGTGGAGAATTAAAGTGAGGGACTCTCCCAGGGTCAGGCAACAGAAACACAAGACGGATATACTGAAATAGAAATGCATGAAATGATGCCTCCTGAAATGGGATGTTGGAAATAAAAACAAGACAGACCTGGGTCACGCAGCAGACAAGAATGGGGCTCTCATTCTGAACATTCTGAACAGCCTGTGGCCACATTTATCACATTACACTCTAGGCAGTTTTTCTGGCCTCCACCAGGGTATGAGCTTCTGGGATGGGGCACCACGTCTTAATCAGCTTTGTAAATCCTCTGCACTTGGCAAAATCCCTGGTACACAGTATAGGATCCCAAATGTTTGCTGAATGAAAATAAGGTGATTTATGACAAAAGATGTGTGTCCACTTGGAAAGGAAATGGGGAGAAAAGCAAGAAAAGAACATTTAGCAAGGGCCGTAACGTGTCACAAGGAGAGCCAGGTACTTTATTACTCTGAATTATTCTCACAACTGTCCTAGGAGGTACATATTCCCATTTACAGAGAAAAAGCTAAAGTTAGGGAAAGTTGATTTATTCACCTAAAATTAACATAGCTAGCAAGTAGCTGTGCCAGAATTATGAGAACTATTCTAACTTGCAAGTTCATATTCTGGGCTCCCTCATGCTGTCATAAGAAGTAGGATTTCTGTTGAGGGTAGCTACAATCATGCACAGCCTTTTTGCATTTAACACTGATGCCAGCCATGGGATTCTTCAAAGTCCAGGGTACCAACACTATTGTGCCTAACTATGACTTACTAATCGGGTAAGAAAAACAGACCATTAATAATTTCTTTCTTTCTTTATAGTTCAATTTCAATGGATTTATTTTAGTTTAAGGTATATTTTAAGATTTAGAGTGATTTCTGTATTTATATGTTGACTGATTTTGTCTCCCTAATACAAAATATAAGACTTATGAAATTAAAAATGTAAGATAAAATGTTTCATAAGTTCAAGGTCACTAGACTATAATCAAAACATAACCTCTTAGATAAAAACAAACACCCATTCAGCCTGTTTGAAGTATGTGAGTAAATAATTCATGAATATTTTTACAGTTCTTTCTGTGGGTACATTGGTAATTTAGACTTAATATGTGGTACACAATAGATCTTGGTTAAACATCTAGTTTAAAGAGCAAGTAAACCTTTAAAGATATTGGCTATAGTCATTATTTTTTAATGAAAACAATTTCTTCTTATCCTTATCTTAGCATATTGATGTCATCCAATAATTAGAAGTCTTCAGGAGAGGAAAACTCATGGATAATATAATGTGTCCTTTTGTTGGTGAGAGGAAGGGTCAAATACCTTTGTCCCTCAGAGGAGAATTAATTATGAAACAAATGAAGCTTAAGCTTCAGGGCCCTTCTATTGCCTCGGCCTCTTCCAAAGCCCTGGAGTGGCTATGTCAGTGTACTCAGATGGTCATATATTTTAGTCACAATCTGTTAAGTTCCCTCTTTCCCTTCCAATTTACCAATCGTCACACTTTCCTTGGGTCAGGTAAGCTGGAGCGGCCTTCAGTATTTTGCTATCCAGATAAGGGGAAGTTGTATCAGGGATACATTCAGCTTAGGTTTAGTGGAATATATGTATATAGTTTAAGGAAGGCCTGGATTATCTTTTTATTCTTTCTATAGAAGGGGATATTAAAAAACAGATGTCAAAGAAAGAGTTGATCAAAGAGTAGGCAGTCAACTAAGATAGGAAAGAAAGTTCATTGGGTATTTTATAAATGACACTCTTATATTTCTGGATTTTGTACTGTTTGTGGGTATTTGCCAGCTTTCATAAATTTTTAATTTGTTGTGAACTCTTTTTCATTATAAAGCAATAATTTATTTTTATTCAGAATGTTGTATTCTTTCTCCTAAATAAGACTCCTAGATTATATAAGTTTTAGGCCTCTCAAAACCTGGAGTCCTCCTACCCCTATGGAGTAATATAAAACATTCATAGGGGTTAAAACCCTAAGTCTGTGTAATAGAGTTATACACATTCCTTAGAATACATGAGAAAATCAATACCCTTTCTCCCAACCAGGAATTATTTAACAGATCTTATTCAAAGGAGAGAATAAATGAAAATAACAAGTTTAATCTCATATCTACTTGGTAATTCCTGCTCTTATTTCAACATTACCCTGGTCAGCAAACAGAAATACAATTGTACTATTTAGTAGGTACTATTCAGTGCAAGGAAACTGAAGTAAACCTATGAAACAGTAAACAACAAAACAGAGTACACTGTCACCTTTAAAACAAAGGAGATATTATTCCTTCCATGCCTACCCCAACTTTTACTTCTTGATAAAAATTTTTCCTCTGTATACACCTAATAGAAGAGTCTCCACTAATTAGTGGATTTAATTCTGAAAATATTAACCCAAAAGTGTTGAGGCATTATGAACAGTAAGTTGCCATATACAGCTAGATGCACAAATCAGAGCCTTCCCAGGTAAGCAATGAAAGGTCAGCAGGGTGCACTGAGCTTACATTTCTTTCTGGAAAGCAAAATTAACAATTGAGGTCAATCTGCTTTATAGCCATACCTAATGAATGAGTTCTGCTACTTAAATTTCATCTTTGAAAGAAAATATAGACATAGACACGTAGCAAGATTTAGCAGCACGACAGGAAGTGGTTTCCTGTCTCTAGATACAAGTGTTTGGCGACATTCAAGGTTAGGGAAAGAGAAAAAAGATAAATTACATATAGTACACAATAATATAAATAGCGAGGGCACTTTCATTGCTGTCCTGTAATACTGACATCACTGCTAATGATAACAATAGCTAATATGCATTAACTACTGTCTATGTGTTGGGCACTAAGAGCTCTACATGCATTAACTGAATTCACGCATCTTAGGTAGCTATTATATTATTGTCATCCCCATTTTACAGATGATGAAACTAAGGCACAGAAATGTTGAGGTATTAGTGAAAAGCACAAAGCCACAGCTCTGGTAGAGCAGAGATTCAAATCCAGACAATGTGGCTCACAGCCCAAGCTCCTCACCTTAAGCCACATGTGTATAATAAGCTGACTCCAGGCCTGTTCTCAAGAGTTCTAATTACAAATAGTCTACCCTGATTTCCTGAATCCTTAATAAAAATTTCCTGCTTCTCTGATGTATGCCTCAATTTTGCAGCGGAAAACAGAGTTCTCACAAATCCATTAAAATCAGATGCTTCTGTTAATCTATAAAAGAAAAATAAAATGATTCTGGAAATTCATGAGAAAATAAATGTTTTTCCTTTTCTTCAAGTTGGTATAAAAAAAGTGCTCCCTTTTTCTGCTTATTAAGTGGGTGTCCAATAAGAGAGCTGTTCAGTGAAAGTTTCAATGAAAGTTTCTCAGGTTCATGCCCCCGTCCCTTGCACCCCTAGAGCAGAGCTATGGTAATTTAGAGAGAGTCATGTGATCACAGAAGACACCGGTGAAACGCAGCTGGAAACACTGCCTTGTATCAAAGCCTAGGATTTACAGCTAATGCAAGTCCAGAAAAACAGAGTCCCCTGCAAAGAACGATAAAAATTACGTGATATTCTTAGAATGCCAGACGCTGAGGGCAGGATGTATCCACAACCACTCCCAAACCCTGACTTCTTTGCTGAACTTTTCTAGAGACCGGAAAAGTGGGGTCTTTTTGCTGAGCAATCAGACAAAGACAGACAACTACATGAGGGAAGGCAGGGTAGCGAGAAGGGGAAAGGTGTGACTGTTGCTTCCTTCTGTCCTCTTTCCCTGCTTTGAAGATGTAGCAGCCCCTTCATGCTCAAGGGGAAGGACTGAGACACTCTCAGAAACATCAGCCTGAATAGCGTCAGCTACTGAGGCACTAATTCATCCACCTCTGGGCTTCTTGTTACGTCAGAAATAGAAACCCCTATTATTTTCAGCATTATGATCAAGTGTTCTCTTACTTGTTGACAAATATAATACTGATAGATTTGGGGGGAAGAAGAGATCGATGGGGGCCAACTGGATTGGTAAAGCATCATCCATAGGCAGTAGGTAGCAGCCGGTATTGAAACAAAGGCATTTTCATCATATCCGTACATGTATCAAAATATCACATATGCCCCCAAAGTATGTACAACTATGGTAGATTAAAAGAATACAAATTAATTAATTAATTAAAAAACAAAAAAGAAAGGTACCCTGGCAACATCTGGATGGTGAATAGAAATGAGTAGCTGCAATATCTTTTAATGTGACAGGATTGTGGTTTTCTTTTTTAAAAACTTTTATTTGAAAACAATTTAAGATTTGCAGAAAAATTGCAAAGATAGGACAGAGAATTCCCATACCCTGTTTCCCCTAGTATTAAGATCTTACATGAATATTACATTAACATGTTACATTTGCCAGAGCTAATAAACCAACATGAATACATTATTGTTAACTAAAGTCTGTACTTTATTCAGATTTTCTTAGTTTCAACCCAATCCTTTTCTGTTCCTGGACCCATCCAGGACACCGCATGACATTTAGTCATCACGTCTTCTTTGGCTTCTCTTGGCTGTGAAAGCTTCTCAGATTTCCCTTGTTTTTGATGACCTTGAAAGTTTTGAGGTATACTGGTCAGCCGTTTTGCAGTATGCCCCTAAATTAGGGTTTGCCTGATGTTTGTCTTACGATTACTAAAGTTTCAGGTTTTTGGAAGGAGGTCCACAGAGGCGCCCTTCTCATTATATCATATCAAGGGTGCATAACATGACTTGCCACTGTTGGTGTTAATTTGGATCACTTGGTTGAGATTGTATTTGTCAGGTTTCTCCCTCCTAAATTAACTCTTTTCCTCTGCCTTTTTTTCTGTACTCCTTACTACTAATGGACCACAGTTTAGGAGTGTGGAGCCGTGTTCTGTCTGCTTGAGGGCAAAATATCTAATTAAATTATTTGAAGTTCTTCACAGGCTTATATATTTTCCCCATCTATTTATTTATTCAGTCATTTATTGATATTAGCAATAACTCGCAGATACTTATTTTACAGTTTAGATTATTAGATCTGATACTCCTTTTTTTATATTGTTTTGTTGCTCAATGTGTTCTAGCTTCATCTATTGGGAGCTCTTTCAGTTGGCTCCTTTATCCTTTTAACATATTTTCATAATCATCCTTTTTTAAAAATAGAAATCCCTTACCTTTTGGCACTACAAAGTGCTCCAGGCTCACCACTGCGTATTTCCTGCCCCAGTCCTACAATCAGATATTTCTCCAAGGAACTCTGGCTCATTTTATTAGAGAATGATTCTTAGAAACCCAGATCTGAGTGCTCAGTGTATGGTTGACTTTAAAAAAATATTCTTTAGAATTTTTCATTATCTTTCTTAAAATTAAAGGTAATTTGCACAGCTCACACCTTTCCCACAGAAATTACTTCCTTTCCTTCTATTTTATTAATAGTATCCCAATTTCACAGTATCCTTAAATGGTCACTGTTTTCTTTTTTCCCCATAGTCAATGGAGGAAATGTAGATGCCATACAGTTCAGGTTTTCCAATTACAAAAATAGCAAGATTAAGACAAAATCATGACATAAAAAAACCAACTTCTTCCTACTCATCTAAATGTTAATCACCATTTCCATCCCCATGCCAGATTGCACACTTCTGGGTCGAATATGACCTCTGGGAAGGGACTGTCTTATGCTGCCATATATCCTAATATCAGGAATATATACATATGTGTGTGTGTATATATATGCACTATCATCAGACAATAATAATCTAGATGGTCTGAATGGTCTAAAAGTTCTATATTTAATTTCTTTATAGGACTTTTGGACCATCTAGATTATTATTGCCTGTTAATAGCACTGAGGATTGAGAGTTGAGTATAAAAGTAGGATTCTAAAAAAGAAAGGGAGCTGAAACTTCTAGGCACTGTTATATTTTCATTTTTCCCTGCTTAAAAAAACTAATTTATTGAGCAAGATAAATGATTTGTACTATTTTGAGAAAAAGAGGATGTCCCAGCAAAAAGGAAAAAAAGAAAAAGAAAATCATATGTTTATTACTGCTTATTCCCAGAACAACTATAGTTCTGGCAACATCTCCCCTGGCTGCCTGGAAAGCCAAATATTTTCAACATTAGTTATGTGGCTAATGGACATAATTCTGATGTTTTCTTAACTCTGACATTGGGTATAAATGCAGTAGAATCCAAGATAATAAGGCCCCACTCTTATTACACATGTTAAAGATGATGCACACAGCATATAAATAGCTGTGATATTTTAGAAGAAAATAGGGCTCTTCAATTAGCATTGATTATTTTTTTTTAAATGAAAATGACTGCTAGGTGCCAGGTACTTTATGTAAACATAGATTACTTCATTTAATCTTCCTGGTTAGTCCTCCTGAATCAAGTGCTTTGAATTCCATTTAAAAAATAAAGGTTAAGTGATTTGTTCAAACATCCATGATCAGTATGCAGAAGATTCCAGATTTCAAGACATTTTTCTGACTAAAATTCATACAGAGTAAAGAACCACTCAAACTCTGTGTATATATTAGGATTCTGGCAGGAAAGAGCCCATGCAAATTAACCCATGATAATTCGTGGAGTGTTTAATAAAAAGACTATTCACAAAGGCACTAGCCCAGGTGCAGCACTGTGGAGTCACACCGTCCTGCAGGATGCAGGCAGCCAGAGGTGATCAACCTTTCCCTCCATCCACAGTGAGGGAGACCAGGGAATGCACTCCCTGCTGGTATTTTCTGGCCCTCTCTCTGATGCCTTGGCTAGGTTCTCTATGGACAACTCCTCCAAAATGCCTAGGGCAAGGCCATGCAGGTGTGGACCTCATATATCCACCTCCTGGTGGGAAGAGCAGGACTGGAGTGAGGGGCAGTGCATCATGGGAGCCAAACAGGACAGCCTAGCAAGGCTGAAATTTCTCCAACTACTGGTTTGAGCAGAAAAACAACATTCAAATATGCTAATCTTTTATTCCCTTGAAAATAGAGTTGAAAACCAACAGCAAAAGACCTTTGCACTGAATCTTTCTAAATGTGGAAGAATCAAAGGTGAGTTTGCTCATGTGGAAAACAAAACAAAACAAAAAACCAGAAAAAAAAGCCAAAAACTCAGAGAGAGAGCCTTTGGTTGTTGACAGGGTAAGTCAAGGAAATGCCCTAGAGTCTTTGAGAGTTTCTCTGTTTTCTTTTTTCTTTTATTTTAAAGTCAGAAGTCTCCAGGCATAACTTACTGTTGGTTGGCAAAGCATTTCTGATTCATGAGAGGTCATTCCAGGTTTCTGAAGGATGACAGCTGTGTCTGTCACTGGGGAGGCTGAATGTGTTTAGAAAATTGCTGTAACAGCTCTGTGCCTCAGTTAGCTTTTCTGTCTCTACTACAATAGCTTATCCTTTAATGTTAAATATGGATTATTTATCAAATAATATTGCATCTGATTAATGTAGAGTGAACCAGTAAATAGGGCCAACAACAGGTTGCTGTGAGAATCACAGACACAATGAGTGAGAAAGGATATTATTATATTCAGAAAATATTAAGCACACTCTGCAAAATAGATGTTTCCAGCAACTAGATCCATTTTTTCTGCTCACTTGAACTGACCTTTGTTCTGCTTTTCTTTCCATTGTCTTGTTTTCCAATGTAAGTCTAAAATCTTTAGAAATATATAAGGAACAAGTCATGGATAAATACAAATAATAAAGACAAGCTAACTTTTAAAGATTCAGTCATATTTTGAATGTATTACAGATGACGTCTATAAAAATGCAATTAAAAATCTTTTTGAATATAAATCATTGAAACTAATAATCCCTTCTATTTTATACACCTTGATTTCAATATTCCAAGCTTACTTCTAAATTAAATTAGACAATTAATTCTGAAAAACATAAATAAAACATATGTTCCCTAATCCTAGCTTGTGATTTATTAAAGATGACCAAAATCTGCTAACTCAAAAAATCTTAGAATTGCATTTGGCCACAATAATCATAATCTAGAAAATGAAGGATTAGCAAAAAAGCTTTTTATTCATAAAATGAAGCAGAAGAATATTGCAGAGAGATAAGCATTCTTCTGAAATGCATTGCAACAAGAAAGCCAACAGAAGAAAATGTATCCCAAGAGCAACCAGCAAACTCCATCAAGTCATTTCAACATCTAAGTCTCAGGAAATCTGCCCGGACTCCTCATGGGGTTGGGTCGTAATTAGGCACATTTGCTTTCGGGGCAATGACACCCCATGAGGGAAGGAGATGGATGCAACATATGGAATTATTCTCTCAGAATGACAGAGTTTATTTATTTCACATGTATTCACATTCTCAAATACTATTACAAATTATTTATTTTTAAGACATTTTAGTGAACAGTCTCAGCCAGAGCACCTCTATTTCTCTAACACAGAAAAAGGAAAATCAAACAAAGAAGAAAATTTCATAAATCCCCCCTCCCTGACTTGCCTGAATTTCTGTCTACTTCTTACTGCTCTTATTCACTGCAGATGAGCCTGGCTCATGGACACACCTCTGGAGGACTCTTCCTTCCTTCTCATCCTATCTTCTAATTTTCCTTCAATTTCAGATAATTGCCTGTTCATCATAATTTTGGTCTCAAGATCTTTGTATCGATGTCTTTGCCAAGCCAGAGGAGAATAATTCTGTTTTTCTTAGAATATATTGAATTCAAGATAAATCTGTACCAAATTTTACATGGTTAATTCAATTCTCTTACAGGACTGTACTGTTTTCTTTGGCAGGGCTATATGAAAGTCTTATTCAAAGTCCCTGACCAATATTCAAATTTGGATTCAAGAAGTAATAAGTTGTTTCATGACAAATGTACCGCTAATCCCCCAAGCATATCTCATACACTCAATTTGACAATTCAAGGTTTCTATTTAATTAACGCTAACAATAAAAAAAATTATTGAAGTCCAGGTATATGTATGGTACATTTCTAGGCATCGGGAAAGCAAAATGTTGTAAGATAAACTCAAAATGATACTAAGTAATAGGCCTAAGGAGTGGATAATCTGCGACCCAAAGTAGTCCTCATTTATTCAACACTCGCCGAGCATCTATTATTGCCAAGCACAATGCTAAGTGTTGGAAGTACAAGGAAAACAAGAAGACTTCATCTTTGACTTTATTGAGCTTACATTCTAGTGTTGGTGACAGATGATTTTAAAAGAACTATAATATCAAATATGGCCAGGCGCGGTGGCTCACGCCTGTAATCCTAGCTCTCTGGGAGGCCGAGGCGGGCAGATTGTTTGAGCTCAGGAGTTCGAAACCAGCCTGAGCAAGAGCGAGACCCCATCTCTACTAAAATTAGAAAGAAATTAATTGGACAACTAAAAATATATAGAAAAAACTAGCCGGGCATGGTGACGCATGCCTGTAGTCCCAGCTACTCGGGAGGCTGAGGCAGTAGAATCACTTGAGCCCAGGAGTTTGAGGTTGCTATGAGCTAAGATGACGCCACGACACTCTAGCCAGGGCAACAGAGTGAGACTCTGTATAAAAAAAAAAAAAAAAAAAAAAAAAAAATCTCTAAGGGGCTGAAACCTCTGTGACTATCTACCTCCCAACTTTCAAAGCTGTGCAAGTGGCCAAACAACAGCAGCAAGCCTGTTCCCTAAAAGCTATTATAATCTACTACATTAGTAAATACATTCAGGGTTCCATCCCAGAAGTGATCCTATTAGGAAATATTATCTACATCAAATAAAACTCTCAACAAAAAAGGTGAGGTTTCTTTTGTTGGTTTTTTTAAAACCAACAAAAACACAATTCTATGTTCCACCCCAGTGGAGCTCACTGGCAGACACGGCGGCTCAGGTCTGGGTGGGAGTGAGGTTCGTGATGGCTGGAACCGAGGTGCTGTTCTGCGGGGAGAGCTGGGCCAACCACTTGCTGGTCAGCCTTTGGAATTTTTGGAAGTAGTAAAGTTTTTGGTTAAAAAAAAAAAAAAAGGGGGAACTTTTGTCTCCCAGAATAGCAACACTTATCATCATTTCAAACCAGTGACTTCTATATACAGCAAGTGCATCTATATATATACTCTTGTATTGTTTACATAGGACTATTTTAAGATCTGTCTCACATTTTTCTGGTGTATTTTACGGTGGGAAAAGTCAATTGGAAAAAATGCACTTAGCTCTGGTGGGGATGGTAAGGTAAAATAAGTACTTAAAAAAAGACACATGAAGTTTGTTTTTGTCTTCATTTTAGCTTCAAACCGTGCAGAAATAGCTAAGTGATAGCTCCCCGAAATGAAATCGTATTGCTTCTCCTTAAGTTTCAGCTCATGTTATAACAATAGATCGGCCACCACAGTGGCCGGTAGAAGCCCCGCAAGGCATGCGTCGTCGTCCACATCTTCATTGCAGAAGTCTGAGAATATGGCTTTGTGTTCGTGTACGTGATTTGTAATTCTGGGTTTATTTTTCTTTTGATCTTGCAGCTATTGAAGTGAGGGGACGTGGAGAGGCAAACGACCTGTGTGTGATTAAGAGTAATGTGGGTACAGAGACCCAGGCACTCCCGGAGTGTGGCGTGGCTGTGGCAGGGCAGCGAAGGGCCGTGGCCCTGTGGCTGCTGGAGTGGGCGCCTTCCAGCCTGCTCTGTGCGGAGGGTGGGCACTGAGCCAGGTGCTATGGAAGATGGGTAAGAAACAGGAGCTCCCCATCTAGCTGGCAAAAGATCACAAACCTTAATATCAGGCAGAAAGAGACCAATGCCTCAAGAGAAATTTAGATAACACTGTGGGAATTCGGAAATGTAAAAGACAGTCTCTACCTTTGGGGAATAGGAAAGGCATCCCTGTGAGTAGGTGATGTTTTGAGCGGAGTTATACTTTAAGGACAACATTAAAAAGGACTAAAAAGACTCGGGATAGGGAGGAGGGCATTGCAAGCAGAGGAAGGATGAGTGAAACCAGGGAAGTGCTGGTCGGGAAAATCACATACATTGGCTGGGCGCGGTGGCTCTCTGGGAGGCCGAGGTGGGTGGATCGCTCAAGGTCAGGAGTTCAAGACCAGCCTGAACAAGAGTGAAACCCTGTCTCTACTAAAAAATAGAAAGAAATGATCTGGACAACTAAAAAAATATATATAGAAAAAATTAGCCGAGCATGGTGGCGCATGCATGTAGCTCCAGCTACTCAGGAGGCTGAGGCAGGAGGATTGCTTGAACCCAGGAGTCTGAGGTTGCTGTGAGCTAAGCTGACGCCACAGCACTCACTCTAGCCAGGGCAATAGAGTGAGACTCTGTCTTAAAAAAAAAAAAAGTCACATCCGTTGTCTGATTGGGTGGACTGTGACAGCGTAAGAGGAAGAGTGTGGAGGAAGCAGCATGGAAGAGCAGGCGGGTGGAGAGTTGGGGTTATAGTGGCCTTGGAACCCCACTCTAGGGAGTTTTCTCCTTAATTCAGTAGTGGGTGCTGGCTTGGCAGGGGCTCGAGGGATGGGGCTGAGCATGAATACAAAGCCAATCCAGAGTTGATCTAACTGCAGAGACTCCTCGTGGTGCACTGAGGTGCAAGTCTCTTACCAACAGCTTCTCAACTCCCGCGTTCACGAAGGAAACTCACTAAGCCACGGCGTAATCATAGCGTTCGTTCCATGGCTCACAAGCACTCACTTCTCGTCACCTGTTGAATTGAGGAGACAGCTTCCTAGCGTGCAGGGGTCACACTGTCGGGGAAGGAGGCACCAGAGCCAAATGGTTGCTTCTCATTCAGTATTCGAAGGCTGCTTTCCAGACACGTCCTTGCGCAGGTTTCTCTCCTAGCTGTGTGTCTCTGGCTGCTTTCATTGTTCCTCACGTGACATAGTTCATGTATCTCATAGCATTTCTCCTCTGTTTGCCTCTTGCAGAATATAAGACCGAGACTCAAACACAAGATTCCAAATAGAGCTAAATATCATGGGAGAATTGCTTCCCTTATTCTGAAGTTGTGTTGCCACTCAGTTATCATGACATGTGGCTGGATCACATGTGATCTCTCTATCCTTAAGGGACCTGCTGTCACCAAAGAGACGGGCTTGGGGAAGGGAGGTCCTGCAGGCAAGGCGGCACGCAGGGCTGCGTTTCCCTGGTGCTGGAAGTCTGCTTAAGCTGCCGAGCCGCTCTTACCACTCTGTTACCTGTTCCCTGCTCCTCTCTCCCGTCCCCACCTCCTGCCTCACTCACCCCTGTGGCCATAGCCTTGGTGCCCTGACTCCTGCTAGCCCTTCCCGGATGGTAGTTTTACAGGTGTGCACGTATGTAGAGTTTCATTGAGCTGTGCGCTTTACTATAGGTATATACTCATTCATTCTTCATTAAAAAGGAAGGGAAAAAGGGAGAGAGAAGACAAAGATTTCAGGGTTTAAGGCTGGGTGATTGGAAATCCAGTGGTGTCATGCCCAGATGTAGGGACTCAAAGTGGGAGGTGTTATTTTGGAAGGGACAAGCCAAACTGTCCTGATGACGTAGACCTTTTCTCTCTGGTTAAGGCTGCCTGGCAAAAGCAGGCCAGTTTGCACCTCCCTGTTAGAAGCTGGAAAGGCTGCAGGGAAGTCACACTGGACAGAGACCCTGTGTCCTGGGCGTGTCACTTAAACTGTAATCCTCAAATCCTTCATCTGTGACCTTTATCTCAAGTATCTTTTGTCATTTGATAGTTTTGACTGCTCTCTGCTTCTTGAAACAGTTTTGTTTTTTGTTTTTAATGTGGCTTCCAAAACAGTATACTCTGTATCTCACCCAACTGACCACTCGTTCTCAGTCTCCTTTGTGGTTGCATCTCAGCTTGCTGAGCTGTGACAGTCCGGTGTGCCCCAGGCTTGGTGTCAGCTCTTCTCTCCATCCACACCCTAAGTGGTCCCATTGGGCTCTGGCTTTTCTGCCATCTGTGTGCTGACTCCCAGCCTTTATCTGCAGTCTACATCTCTCTCCTTTCCTCTCCTGAATTCTGGACTCATGGATCTAACTGCCTGTTTGACATTTCCACTATGAGGTCAAACTTAACCTGTCTGAAACTTGAACGGATTTCTACCTTCCAAACTTACACGTTCCCCAGCCCTCCTCGGTAAATGGCAACTCTGTGCTCTTTGCAATTCAGAAAAACCTTGGTTTATCCCAACTCTTCTCTCTCATCTGCCCCACATCCAGTCCGCCAGCAAACCCTGTTGGCCCTGTCTAAAATACTCAGTCCGTCCAGAATTCAGGTACTTCTCACCGCCTGGTCCCCAGCGCTGTGCTCCCTCCCGGGCTTACTGAGGTGGCTTCCAGACTTGGGTTTTCCCCCCTCGGCCCTTCCCCACTGCCATTCACCTACCACCAGCAGCCAGAGGGAGCCTTTAGAAACATAATGCGGATCATGTCACTTTCCTGCTCAGAATCTCCCAGTGGTTGCCACCTCAGAGTAAAAGCTAAGGTCTTTACGACGGTTATGTGACCCGCCTTCACCCCTTTCCCTCCTGCTCTCTGTGTTCCGACTTCACCCTCTCCTTTCCCTCTGCCCGACACTCGGACCTGTGGCTCCTTCAAGTCCTTCAGCTTCGCTCACGTGTCACCCGGTCAGGCCGCCTTTCCCTGGCAATCCCATATTAACTGCACTCCCGCCCACAGCACATTTAACACAATGTGACATGTGTTTTGTCTCTTTCCTTAGTGTCTGTCTCCCCTGCTAGAATGTTCCTCTTGAGCCAGTCCCTTGTTTTGTTCCCTGCAGCATGAGCCTGGCACCTGGTAGGCAGTCAGTAACTGTTTGCCGAAGGAATAAATGAATTCGTGTGACTACAGTTCATCGATAACTTACATAAAGCAAATTTTATGGCTTATAAATTATGTCCTTAGGCATTATCTCACTCGATAAGTTTGTGACTTTTTGTCAATCAGACTAAATCCAATTCTAATTGTATTCAAAGTGTTTTGACTTCCCTGACTGCTAACATGCAAACTGGCTTGCTTGGGAGATCTTAAGTATGGCCATTAAAATATATCATCCGTCTCATTTTGTTAGTCACATGGGACCTAAATTCTGACTCAGCATTTATTTCTTTTATCACTAGTTCCATAGAACTCGCCCTTGGGAACTTTATTAATTCCTATTTATGAAATTATTAGTGTAATTTGTGTGTTAGTAAGCTGGAAATGCTTTAAAAACAAAGGCATGTCTAACCCTTCATTTGCCCTATCCTTGGTTAGTGAGGGCGCCGCAGCATCACACAGCTTGGGGAACTGTGAGCTTTGCATCCTGCGCTAGCGGTGCCCCCTGGAGTTGTGCAACGCAGCAGCGATGGTGAACGTAAAATGTGTGGCTTGAGTTTCTCATTACTGGATTTTCTGCTTGTCTTTTTCCTGCTGTTTGAGTGGCATTTTAGGACCCCACAGGTTGTTTGCCTTGTGCCCCTGTTGTTGGGTCTTTTGGACTACTGTGTGTCATTTTTTTACTAGCACGGCCGTATCAAGTTGTTCCTGATTCCCTTGCACATCTGCCCTGTTGACTTTCTTCCTTAGCTGTTTTGGGCAGGCTGCAGGCTGTCCTGTTCTGCTTCAGTGACATCAACGTTGTCTGAGAACAAATGAGGCCATATCTTCATGAAATAGTCACATATCCCTTGTCAGCCTAATCACTGACTGTTGCTTATGCCCAGCAAAATGCAAATGGGTTCTATCTGTCATTCAAAATTTGAGCCTAGAAGTGTGATAGAGTTAAAAAATGCAAAGGTAACCTGCTACCGTTCTGGGCTGGTTTACCAATCCAGAGAGAATATGCAAGTGATAAACTTTGACTATGGAGCAGTGGAAGCAGGCAGAGGTAGCAATTTGATCCCAATTCTCTAATTCCCTCATATAGATGATTTCAGTTACTTCATCTCCCAGTGAAGACGTGGTTCTGGTAATTTCATTTGTGCGAGTGCCCTGCCTTGAGCTCACAATGGTTATAGAAAGATGAACAGTCTAGGCTATTTCATGTTATAACTTGTTTGTCACTCCGAATTTGAGTGGAGGTACATTCATAAAGCCCTCTGCTCTGAAAACAGACCTGCCGAGATTCTCTAAGGCCTGGCTTAGTGACTCCTTTTTCCTCCATTTCTAGGACCAGAAAAGGAGGAGAAGAGTGAAGGGTTTAAATATCAGGACAGTTCAAAGTAACTGGCACACTGCAAGACCCCTCATAGCTAGCCAGAAAGGGCTCTCTCCAAGCCCTAATCATGACAGCAATTTATGCTTTGTTTGATCTTTCTTCATGAAGTTGGCCAGGTGTGGTGGCTCACGCCTGTAATCCTAGCACTTTGGGAGGCCGAGGTGGGAGGAAGGATCCCTTGAGGTCAGGAGTTTAAGACCAGCATGAACAACCAGACCCCTTCTCTACAAAAGAATAGAAAAATTAGCTGGGCATGGTGACATGCACCTGTAGTCCCAGCTACTTGGGAGGGCGAGGCAGGAGGATCGCTTGAGCCCAGGAGTTTGAGGTTGTAGTGTGCTATGATGACGCCGTTGCACTCTAACCTGGGCTAAAGTCTCAAAAAAAAAAAAAAAAGTTTTAAGTGTTATTTAATACCTATAATTACATTATTTGTTGAAATTACATGATTTGTTGATTACTGTATTTTCATTCTTCTCTTTGGAAGTTAAGAATCCATTAGTTTATAATCTTTTAGTTTTTAGTTTAGTTTTTTATTTTTCTCAAGGTTGCTTTTCTGCTTTCAATCCTGACTTAATTCCTTCAATGCTCAGGTTAAGAAAGGGCTTAAGTTCAGTTTTTTAAAATCTCTGTATTGAAAAGTTGTTTACATTTTCCTTTTTTGATTGATGAGAACTAAAGTCTAAATTCCATGCGGTGAATGGTCAAGTGGGAAGGTGTACTGAATTTGCTTTTCTCCAAAAGCCTAGATGGGGGGGGGGAACAGTTTTTTTTTTTTTTTTTTCTTTTTTGATGCTGCACATGGAGAAGGAGATTCAGATGGAGTTTCTCACCAGGACTTCCAAAACTAAAAGAATGTGGCCCCGGGTGTGAGTGGTGGCTACGAGTGAACTCTGAGGAAAACTTAATTTTCTGTCTAAGAAGGCTAATTCACATGCATAATTTCTCCTAGAGTAGGGCCCTTTCCAGTCAGATCTGTTGGTGCTATTGAGCTGGTATTTCAAGTATGTCCATCTGCATTTAAACGAGTTGCTCCAAGACAATCTGATTATACAGTAGTTACTTTGGTGAGAATAGCGCCTCAGTGGAATGGAAACTTCATTTTGAGTCTAATATTAGACCTTGCTTTGGAAAATTCCTTTTAAATGATCACAAGCTGGGAATAGCAAAAGAATTTAACTTTCGACAGACAGCATTCACCAAGAATTTTTAACTGCTTATGTTGGGTCCTTGGGAAAGCAGATGTGAGAAACCTACCGAACTGAATGGGCGAGAGGAGAATTGACTTGACCTGATGCAGTGTTTACATCTATTGCTGATAAGCTTCCTCCTAGTCGCCATTGCTCAAAATATTTTCATTCTTTGAGCATGAGTGTGCTAGGGACGAAAATTGTTAGGATGCCTAATTGGCCAACAGTCTAAACTTCTGGGCTTGCAGACGCTGTTGCCTATGAAGGGGTCTGAGGCAGAGCAGAAGCCGGGTGAAGAAAGGTTGGCAAACCACAGGACCAAAGCCAGTTTCTAAGAGAGTTCGGGGAACTTGATCAGACCTAGCCTTCAGAGAATATTTTTAATTTGTCTGTCTGGCGGTGTCTGAGTGAATACACCCAACTTAAAGTGTCAACTAAACCTTATTTAAAGCTACTACACTCCCACCTCCCACCACCCAAAAAACCACACCCTGTCATTTAAGTCTCTCTATATAAATGTTAACTGATTGCGAAGGTCCAGATCACGTCTACTTTGGCTTAACTTACGGATATGTTTTGCTTTGCATGCCTTGATTGGGAAAACCAATGCTGGTGTTTGAGAGAGGTGTGTTTACTATTTTAAAAGACCTTTCTGAAATTGAAATGCATAAAGATGTATGGATGTATGTATATATTTAATTTCATGTTTTTTCCCCTCTAAGCTGGTAATAAGTTGATGGTGCCTTAGAGTCGAGTGAAAGTATTAGTAAGAGTTGCCACTCATCAATTGCCCAATGGACCCCAGTCACTGTCTTTGCTGGGTGCCAACATCATTTCTGACCTTCACAACAGCTCTCGACAGTAGCAGTTACTTCGAGCCTGGTTTTAGAGATGAGAAGATGGAAGCTCAGAAAAGTTACATGGTTTACTCTTGGTTGTACAGCTAGTAATGGCTAATGAGGGGGCATGCTGGAGTTCAAATCCAAGACTGTTCCACTTAACAGCTCGTGTTCTTCTCTTACCATCTGCCCATTCCCTACATCAGCAGTTCTTAAACATTTTTTTTTTTTATCTTAGGATCCCTTTAAACTCTTAGGAATTGAGAACCCTTGAACTTTTATTTGTATGGGTTATATCTGTTGATATTTACTGTATTTGAATTAAAATTGAGACACTTAAAACATTTACTTATTGATTTTAGCAATGCCGTGTTTTTTTGTTTTTAATTTTTTTTCCCTAAGAGACAGAGTCACTCTCTGTCACCCAGGCTAGAGTGCAGTGGCACAACCATAGCTCACTCTAACACTGTAACCTTGAACTCATGGGCTCAAGGGCTCCCCCCACCTCAGCCCCAAGTAGCTGGGACTCACAGGTGTGTGCCACCACACTTGCCTAATGCTTAAACTTATTTCATAGAGACAGGGTCTCAGTATGTTGGCCAGGCTTGCCTCAAACTCCTGGCCTCAAGAGACCCTCCCACCTTGGCCTCCCAAAATGTTGACATTACAGGCACATGCCACCGCCACCACTGGCCTTAACTGATATATGTAGGTAACCTGCACTCCAGGAAGTAATGCTTAATTCCTGCCCTCCACCCCTCCCTTAGGGGGACGGGCCAGACTTAGTGACTTGCTTCCAAAGAACAGAAATAGGGAAAGGAGGAAATGAGTAGCTTTACATTGGAGAAACTGGGAAACACCTGAACCAAGTGATGAAGGTGGACATCATCAGTGATGACATGTAACCATGATGTGATGTAACTAGAAAACCCAAAGCTCCAGTCTAATCATGACACCATGACAACCCTAAGCCAGAGGACATCCTCCAGGAGACCTGCCCAGTATTCCTTAAAATTGTCAACGTCATGAAAAACAGGGAAAGACTGAAAAACTGTCACAGACCAGGGGAGACATGACAACTGAATGCAGTGTGGTACCCTGGATTGGATAATGAAGCAGAAAGAGGACATGAGTGGACAAACCAGCAAAATTCAAGTATCTATTTCTTAGTTTTGACACCTGTGTCATGGTAATATAAGATGTTAGCAATGGGGGAAACTGGGTGAAGGGTATATAGGAACTCTCTGTACTACATTTGCAACTTTTCTGTAAATGTAAAATTATTCCAAAATAATTTTATTTTAAAAAAATCAGTTCTATCTTGTACTCTGAACGGGTTGTTTACCCGTGTATGATTTTGTAACATTGTTGCCACAGTCAGTCGAAAAATAATTGGTTCACTGAGTTACGCACACAGATCTTCCAGATGTTTGCACATTGCATTATTCAATAATTTAAAAAAATCATATGTGTTAATATCACCTCCTATCTCATCAGAAAAGTCTTTTAAATATTGAGAAGCTTTCATGCTCATGGTGATGGATACGAGTTTCCCAAACTTCTAAGTTTCCATTGAAAGCTCAAATATTTTCATTGGCAGCGAACACTGCCCATTGTTTTCCTTGATGTGACAGGTTCATCTTGTTCATTTTTGAGAAAATGTCTGACAGATACCCGAGTCTAAATAACCATAGTTTGTCTGGTAGTCGTTCTCCCAAGTAAAGCTGGTGTCCGGTGAAGAGAGTGGCTAATCACACGAGTGCCTTTCCTCAAGACGGCGGGTGTGGCGCAGAACGCAACAGAACTGTTTCATTCATGGTACTTCCTGTGCTGTCACGTAGAATATTAGAAGACATGTACTCAGGGTCCAGATTTAATGACATTAATTTTTACTGCTTGATCAAGGACGTTTGTAAGAGAAACTGACTTTTCCTTTCGATTGTGCACGTGTGGTGGTGGAGAATGGTGACCACCAGCACGGTCTGCCCCTCCCCACCACTTGGTCTGCGCTAAGGCGCCTCTGCGCCATCGGTTCAAATGTCAACACGGTGAAAATGGCCGATAGCATCTTCGTATTATGAAAATATTAATAGTTTGACCTCACCGCCATCCTAAAAGGATCTTGGGAATCCTGTGGGACCGTGGACCACACTTTGAGAACCGCTGTCTTCAAGTGGCAGTTGCTAAAAGGGGACATAGGAAGAGCTGACATTACCGAGGACCAAATCCATTCCATGCACAGAGCCGGGGTGCCGTGCAGTATGTGTAGAGGGTGACACTCTTTCTTGCTTTTAATGGCTCATAAGGCTTTTCCATTTGTTTGTGACATTTCCATACCATCTTTAAATGCTAAAATGTGGACTTTGATAATTTGGTATCTGTGTTTGCTATTTTTTTTTTTCACTGTAATCATATATAGGATGTCATTCAGAAAATTCAGAAAGTTACCTCTTAAACTTTTTCTTTTCTTTAAAGGTAAATCTCACCTGGCTATTGTGCAGCGGGTAAACAATGAAGGAGAAGGGGATCCATTTTATGAAGTTCTGGGAATTGTCACCTTAGAAGATGTGATTGAAGAGATCATCAAATCTGAGATTCTAGATGAAACAGATTTATACAGTGAGTAGCATTGTCTAAGTGTATTTCCTAAAACCTTTGCTGCTTCTTTTTTTTTTTTTTTTTGTCATGTTGCTTGTGAGTCATCTGGCATTTCTCCAGTTTTTGTCTTCCCCTGTTTATAATTACGCACCCTGTGTGTAGGCTGTGCACAACCTATCAGTGCGTTCCAGTCCCTTTAGCAGAGGGGAGAGAAGAGGCAGACCTTGTAATGGCAAGTGGCAGGTTCTCAGGAAAAGCCAGTTGCTTCTGACCGTTGATCTGGGCATGGCTTGCCCTGAACAGAAAACTCTGCTCCTGGTTTTGAAATTTATTTTACATGTGTAAGCATAATTGTTTCCTACTAAATGTTTAATTTATACAGCTAGGTAAATTGTTTTCAGGTAAATTTCTGTTTCTACTGAAGTTTGTAATACAGGTACTTAAAAACTGAATGGGATTTGTTAAATTGATAGATAACAACTGTTGAAATTTCCTTGTTCCAGAACCCACGGGTCAGAGGGAGAGGTGAGGTTCGCAGGTGCGGTTTGCTGGGGTGCGGTGGGGCTGGGCTGGGGTGGGGTATAGGAAGCGGGTGGGGCAGGTACGCAGCAAGCATGCAGTTTTCCTTTTCTCAGCTTCTCTGCCTTCTTTTCTGGGAGGAGAAGAGGGAGGCGAGTCGGTCAGGGAGGGGGGGACTTGTGAGTATTCATACCTCACTTGCCCGGGTGTAGACTTGATCCTAGGCTGAGTGTTAACCTGAATCCTGTCTCATTAAAGTGAACAGCTGGATCCCTGGACTGTGGAGCTTAAACCTTCTGCCGTAGCCTCGCTCTCGGCACTGTTCAAGGGTTTCATAATGCCAGTGTTGGCTCAAGGCCTGAGGTGTTTGGGGCTCTCAGGTTGGATGGAGAAAGCATCTGGGCTCTGCTTATCCTACTTGGCTCTAAAACATGGCTTGGAGGGGGAAATGGACCGTTCCAATGGGCTGGGGCACTTGGGACAAAGCCCCTCTTGCTCAAAGCAGAACGATTCTATTCAGTCCTGCTAGAAGGGAACATCCCTCATTTTAAACTTGAGAAAGTCTTCAGGTACCCCTGAAAGAATAAACTTTATATTTTGCTAACGACTGTTTTCTGAAAATGTATCCTGCTTTTTCCTCACATCTGTGTATCATTCTTAAAAAACACCCTTTCCCATGTCTGTTTTATCTTTTCGACACTTGAGGGGTAGAGGTCTCATAATAGAGAATATTGTTATTTGTGTGTTCCCATTCTTTTCTTCCTTCCTTATAAGTGACTATTTAAAAACCAAGTATAGACTCAGGCCTATAATCTCAGCACTTTGGGATGCCAAAGTGTGAGGGTCTCTTGAGCCCAGGAGTTCAAGACCAGCCTGGGCAATATAGCCAGACCCCACCTCTACAAAAAAATTTTTAAAAATTAGCCAGGCATGGTGGTGCATGCCTGTTGTCCTAACTACTCAGGAGGCTGAAGTGGGTAGATCACTTGAGCCCAGGAGTTTAAGGCTGTAGTGAGCAATGATCCTACCACTGCACTCTAGCCTGCAGGACAGAGCCAGACCCTGTCTCTAATTAATTAATAAAAATCAAGGGTGTCTCTGTGTACTTGTTTCCACAGGAGTAGTACTCATCATTAGATAATTTAACATCCATGAGATCTTATATATGCACTTCAGTTTTACATAAACGTTAGTTTAACTTCTTTGAAGCCTTGACTAAACTGATTTCATGGGAAGTGTTGCCTCACATGACCGGTTCAAAATGCTGGTCTCTTGATTTCAGGTATGTTCTTGATCCGGGTAGGAGATGGGTGATGACAGCTGTTGCCATTAAAAAATTATTTTTAGATCTTGTATTGATTTACACTGTCTGTTCTCAAAAGAATTTGAGACAGAAGAAAAGGAATTAGTTGTGATTGCCCTCCCGCCAGGAGAAGCCCAGGAATCAGTCCGTTTTGCTCTACTCAGGAAATGATACTGCACTGACTCCATGTTCTTGGGGAAAAAACGATTGGGGTCTTGTCTTTGTGCTAGTTTTTTCTCGATCATTACTTTGTCGAGAAAAATGGTTTCTCATGAGACACCTTCTAGGTCAGGGGTTGGCAGACGACAGCCCCTGAATGCCTGCAAGCTAAAAATGGTTTTGTACATTTTAAAATTTTCGATAAAAATCAAAAGTAGAACAATTTTTGCACATCACAAGTAATTATTATTCTTTTGATTTTTCTGAAATTCAGATTTCAGTGTCCATAAATAAGTTCTGTTGGCACACAGCCATGCTCATTGATTTATACTTTCGCTACCCACCGGCATCGAGACACTGTAGCCCTGCAAGAGCCTAAAGTATTTGCTCTCTGGCCCTTTACAGAGGAAGTGTGCCAACCCCCATTCTGGATCACCTTCATATTTCTTTGACCTTGAGGATCTCATGGTCTGGAGTAGCAATGAAGCAAACAGATCTTACCGAAATGCTGTTCTACGAGAACGTTCTCGTTTGTTTCTTAAAGGGTTTCATTTGTGTGTGTTCTTGCAGCTGAGGCGAGGGGACTCTTACAGGCAGGGACACACTTCCCTGGTGTGCAGCACGGTGGTGGTTCTGCACCGGAGTGTGCTGATGTTGGGTAGCAGGAGACTGTGAGCTCCAGGCTGCAAACTATTTGTGCCGTTATATCGGGTCTGTGAGTGTTTCATCCAGGTCTGCCTAACCATGTGCGCAGAGAGGCTCTCTGAAGACCTTCACTAAGTACATTTACTAATCAGGTTACCTGCTGTTACTTTCTTTGGATCATGCCACGACTATGGTGCGTGCTGATTTGATGAGGATCCTCTCTCCCCCTTCCACTTTCCTTCCACCTGCTGTTTGTATGTAGAGCGCCCACATCTGGAGGGACAGTTAAGCCCTTCCAATATATTTTGTCTTTTGCATTCAAAAAGAGCCCTGATCTCATGGTATACATTTCCTTATTTTTTCTTTTTTCATTTCTCCCTCAGCTGATAACAGAACGAAAAAGAAAGTGGCCCACCGTGAAAGAAAGCAAGATTTTTCTGCCTTTAAGCAGACAGACAGCGAGATGAAGGTTAAAATATCACCACAGCTCCTCTTGGCCATGCACCGTTTCCTAGCAACAGGCAAGTGCCGCTTATCGCAGTTTGAGATCTCTACCAACCCCGGAGCGTGCTTCTCACCCACCACTGACGGGGTGGGCTGGGGGTGGACACCGGGAAATGGGGTGATAAGTAATGCCACTTTTGTGTTTTGTTTTTTGTTCTTTTGTTTTTTTGTTTTGTTTTGTTTTTTTCTTTTTAAATTCTCTCCTCTCCTATGTTCAGTGTCGGCATGAACCCTCTGAGACATTTACCAGGGGTGGACCAGTAACTTAAAATTGGTCTGAAAGGTAAGGATGAATGTTAGTGCCACACTGCATGTGTACAGTAGGCAGAGCGTCTCCCCCGGCTAGGTGTGCGGGAGAGCCCGCCTGCGGGGCAGGCTGGCCACGCGAGCCAGACCCCAGTGCGCGTGATTGGACAGCTGTGTCCGGTCTCTCTCCAGCTGGCCTTGGAAGAACAGTCGGACATCAGTGGTGACGCAGGGGCTATGATTTGCAAAGAAGAAAAATGGGTTTTCAAAATTAATGTCTTTTCTGGTTTTAATGAAATCAGAGATTCTAAGAACTTTGACATGGAATTCTTGATGGCCTCTTCAAATCAGGTTGTTAACTTGGGCCCATTCCAGGAGGCAAAGGTTCACATTATTAAAACCACCAACCCAGCCGGCACTGACTGCTCCAGAGAGGTCAAGCTTGAATGGACTTAAGAGACAGACCAACCCTTCTTACATCCTCAAGTGACTCTCTAGGTGAAGGGTGAGGTCTGTTGGCCAAGGGAAGTGAGAGAAAGTGTCAAAAGTACCCAGTGGCTTGTAGAAGACATCTGTGTCCAAGATGGGCAGCCGGTACCTTTCAACTGCATGCAGTGTACTCCAAATTCTTTGAAAGAAGGCTGACGCAGCCACGTGACGGAACACTATGTACTCTTTAAGATCATGTTTTCAGATACACGGAAATGCCCACAATATAATATTCATGACGTGGGAAGATACTCGTAATTTAATGTAAAGTGGAAAAAAACGGAATCTAAAACTGTGTGTACATTAAGGTTAAATTTGTGTTTTTGCGTGTACACACACAGTATATACAGGCACACGTGCCCGGGCATAGCACTGGAAAGAAATGCTCACCAGTTGTTTTCTGAGTGGTTGGTTTATAGGTAATTTTTATTTTCTTCTTTATCTTTTTCTATATTTTCCAAAATTTCTCCAGTATACTATCCTATTATCACACAAAAGTCACAATCTAATACAGAACTTACATCTTTTATATAAAACATATAATCAAAAATAAGTTTTAACTTACTCTTTTTCTAATAATATTGTTAATTGATAATATTGTTCCTCGTCATTGAAGAACCCCAATTAAAACTAAATGTTATCCTACTCTGCCTCCGAGGTATCATAAGGTCCTTATGTCAGTAAGGACCCTTAAGTCAGTAATTTTGCTGTGTGTTATTTTAAATAAAATTGCTATCTTTGTAAATACCGTTCAATGTTATTTTTAAAACAATTAGCAAGTTGGAGTGCATGTTGATGTGTGCACACGCCTTGCTTTTGCTCTGAGTCTCAGCCTTCTTCGTTCCCGAATTTCCCAGGGCAGCTACGTGGGAGAGTGGGCTATAGCACACCTGTGTCTGCACCTGCCACTAACACACGCGGCGCTTCCAGACCTTGGCTTCTCCCTTTGGCTGTCGTTGGACAGTCAGACTGTTGTGGCTTGTTGAGGGGCGTTTGGCACTCGAGGAGCCTGCTTCCCATCGATTTTCATTTCTGTCAGTCAGCAAATTAGGACATTTTTATGAGGACTGAAGTCAATGACAGGTTGAAAAGGAACAATTATGAGAATCTGGCATTTTCTAATTTCTCCCAGGTAATGTGTCCCCAGTGGATCACCAAACGGAAGTCTGGTTCATCCATATCCTAGCACTTTGATTCCAAGCATTCTTACTGTCTAAACACCTTAATTACTAGTGTACGTTTGTCTATCCATTTGAAGTGTAATATCAAGTTGTGTTTATATCTATAGAAGTAGAAGCATTTAGCCCATCCCAGATGTCAGAGAAGATCCTTCTCAGGCTGCTAAAGCACCCCAATGTCATCCAAGAACTGAAGTATGATGAGAAGAACAAGAAAGCACCAGAGTACTACCTCTACCAGCGCAACAAACCTGTAGACTACTTCGTTCTCATTTTGCAGGTCAGAAGAATTATTCATTCATTGTTTGCTTTCGTTGAGTAATCACCTTTGCGGTTCTGGGGAGGTTTGGCACAGGTAAATGGGTGTCTGGGTTTACTTACTAACTTTTTGCATAAGGGGTAGCCTTATGCATGGGAGAATTTCGTCTCCCTGTTTTTGTATCTGTAAAGTAATTCTGATATAAATGTCATCAGTTACTTTAATTTACGGTACTGAAAGGCACTTAGTGATTGCTGAGGTGCGGAGTCAAATGAAGAATGGTGAGAATTTTCTGAGGAGTTTGGGAAGGTACCTGTGCATGTCCAAATTGTAGTGGGTGTTTGAAATTTAAGTGTTATGGATTACTCGGGGTGTCTTTTTTATCATTTGTTTTTTTCCATCCCTCATTAGGATTTAGTCTTATACAACTTCATACAGATATCTTAGTAACTCTTCCATTAACATTGTCAAAATAATCCATTTATTGTTTTTATTCCTGGTTACTAACTAGACTGTGTTTTACAGAGGAACTGATACAATAATTACAGCCTCTCAGAGCAATGGTAACTAGTTCCTTCTCACTATAACATAATCTGTTACATAAGATGGGAAGGTCAGTTCATTCTGAACCCTCTTTGAGGGGCTTCAGTGCTTGAGTCATCAGGAGGCCTTGTTATATCACCATTTCACTTAATAGAGTGCTATCCTTGTCATGGGGGCCAAGGTGGGTATTATAATGAGTAAAATGCTAGTTTATTGACTTCTTATATCTCTTTATTGAAGAATTGCTTTTATAGAAAATCAGAGTTTATTTCAATACAAGAATTTTAAAGGTGAGCTCTGTTGGCCAGGGAAAGTGTGAGAAAGTCTGAAAATACCCTTAAGTTTTCTCATATTTCTTGGTGATTTCTTATATATGAATGGGAGTTATTAGTATAAGAGTACAGTTAGTACTTGACAGGCACTAAAATTTACATGAGTCTAGCAGTGCCCCAGTTGTCTAAATGAATTAAGGTTCTTTTTTGAAAATAACTGTTATCAGACGTGTAGATGTCATACTCCGGAAAGGGTGTGATCCCACGTATGACCCCATGTTTGGGCAGTATTGTGGTATCTGAAAGCGAGAGTGAGGAGTGGGAAGATGCCATGGATTAACTGGTTACCTGCCATTTTCTTACAGTCTGTCTTGGAAATTTCTGTTCGTGGGTTTACTAATTTAGTACCCCGATTCTTCTACTGACCTTAGTCATCTTACTCAGTTGTTTTTTTCTCTGGAAATGCATAAGCTCAAAATTCTGAGGGCACTGTTGGGAATTTATTTTATTTACTCAAAAGAGGGAATATAACATTCATGTTTCTCATAAAAACTAGATGTGAATATTCCCTAAGCCTAGAGAAACTGAATTACATTAAAGGCTGATGTAGGAGAATTTTGAGGATTGACACTGTGAATTTCAGTGGTGATATTAGAAACCATGGTTTTCAATCGTCTATTTCTACATAATTAGCTTTTAGGAAGTTGTGATTCAGTAACACTCTATTGCTGTATAAGAAAACTGTGGCTCTAAAAATAAATTTTATGGAAAAGGGACTTCAAAATCCCTGTCCATTCTTTTAAAGATATTATTGATAAGGCATTTTTATATATGTGCCCATATTTGAATATCCATGGTTAAATATTTACATAAATGTGACAAATTTTTTGAATTGTTGAGCTGATGATATCATGAGGGTTTTATAAACAGTGTGTGTGCTTGATGAACAGGACTTAGGGAAGTGTTTAAACTGCAGAGTTTGGTAAAAATGATGGTCTTGCAGACTAGCTGATTTTTCTGAGGCTTCCAGAGAATAGCAAGATGAAATACCATCACACCGTCAGTCAATCTCGCATAGCTACTATCCTTACAAAGCATATTCTACCCTAAGATGTCACTAACCCAACACCGGAAATTCATTCCAGGTTATTGAGCACGTTCCATTGCATTTCATGAGCATTTAAATCAGAAGAAAGTGGCAACATGTGCCTTTCCTTCCTGGCCTCAGTGCCAGCGAGATGCCTTCTGCAGACTCTAGAAAAAAACTCTTTAAGTGATGTTGGGAATATGATTATAAGTAGAAACATCATTTTTTTAGCTTAAGCCCTAGATGAAATAAAGTCTATTCAAAGAAAATGATTCAAGTAAACAATTAAAAGAATATTTTGTACATTACCCTGTACGTACCTTCTACCACATATGTACGAGAAAGCTGAAACTTCAAGTGTTATCTGAAGAAACAGGTGTTTAAAATACATTGTGGGATCGATCAGGGCAACGACAAAAGCACAAAAATCATGTGGAAAAACTTTATTGGCTCCACATACCTTAAATAACTTAACAGAATACATATATAACAGTAGACATGGAGAGGAATTTTGGTGGAAATGTTTTTCCACCGTCATAAAAGAGCAAGCATGCCAAGAAAAATTGTTAGTTTTAAATTGCGTAACTAATAAAATTAACAGATATTTAGAGAAAATTAAAAGCCAGGAAAATATACTTTTTATAAAGTTTACGTGACTTTCATAAAAATTGATCAGTTTCTATGTCCCAATGTACATTCTAGTAACTACAAAAAGATGGAAATGTCGTAAAACCACATGTATAGGCCGTGTGCGGTGGTTCACCCCTGTAATACCAGCACTTGGGGAGACCCAGCCAGGAGAATTGCTTGAAGCTGAGTTCAAGATCAGCCTTGGCAACATAATAAGACCCTATCTCCCCAAAAAATTAAAAAATTAGCTAGGAATGGTGGCATGTGCTTATAGTCCCAGCTACTCAGGAGGCTGAGGCAGGAGGATCACTTGAGCCCAGGAGTTCAAGACCAGCCTACTCAACATAGCAAGACCCTATCTCTAAAAAATAAAATGAAAAAGCCTTACAAGCCATAAATAAAATCAAGATTTGGTTCTTTTAAAAGATTAACAAGATTAATGTTCTATTGGCATAATTAATGTAATAAAAGAGAAAAAACAAAAAGTTTTCTCCTTGCCCCCTCAAAAAAGCAGCCAGAATTAAAGGATTTGCCAGGAAAAAAATTCAAACTTTAAGTAACTTATAATTTCTGTATTATACAAATAGAACAAGTTGGTATGATAGTTGCATTCTTTTAGGCTAATACAGGTTTAATCTTAAAATCTGATAATATGGGCCAGTCTCACCTGTCAACATTGATGTGGAATTTCTAAATAAAAAGGTAGCAGAAAAGCAACAACATACCAAAGAGTTATTCATTGTGATTGTGATGGAATTGGGTTTGTTTTAGGAATGCAGGGCTAGTTTAATACAAGAGCAACAAAACCAAAATATGCTACATTAGTTAGAAAAGTGAAAAAAACAAACTTGTTATGCTCTTATATCAAGAGCTGTCAGAAAGGCGAGCCACCCTGCCTGGCCCAGATAAGCGTATTTATAAAAAGCTATATAGTGGTGGCCGGGCGCGGTGGCTCACACCTGTAATCCTAGCACTCTGGGAGGCCGAGGCGGGCGGATCGTTCTGAGCTCAGGAGTTCGAGACCAGCCTGAGCAAGAGCGAGACCCCGTCTCTACCAAAAATAGAAAGAAATGAATTGGACAGCTAAAAATATATACAGAAAAAATTAGCTGGGCATGGTGGCGCATGCCTGTAGTCCCAGCTACTTGGGAGGCTGAGACAGTAGGATTGCTTGAGCCCACGAGTTTGAGGTTGCTGTGAGCTAGGCTGACGCCACGGCACTCGCCCCAGGCAAGCGAGTGAGACTCTGTCTCAAAAAAAAAAAGCTATATAGTGGACAAAAAAGAAAAAGTGCTGTGCACGAATCATATCCTTAAACTGTCAGTCTCACATCTAAAGAAATCCTTGTTTACAAAGCTATCTATGCAAATATGTTATAGCAAATCTATTAATTATAAAATAGTAGAAACAGTTCATATGTCTAGCTAATCAGAGTGAGATACGATAATATGAGGGATCATTATGAAGTAATGGAGGAAATGGACCGCATATAGAAAATGTCAAGTAAAAAAATAGCCTATGCACGGTAATTCCAACCATTAGAAGCCATTTTCCTAATAAAAATAGAGTAATAGATGACTGTATATATGATTGATACAGTCGGTGTTTTACACTGAAGGATTTGTTGGTCCTTTGGGGAGTAAGATGTCTAAGCAAATAAAAAGTAGTGATTGTTCTTCCACAGCAAGCATAAACCAGATTATGATTTAGTAAATATAAGGAATAATTAAGATGTATATAAGGGGCCAGGCGTGGTGGCTCACACCTGTAATCCTAGCTCTCTGGGAGGCCGAGGAGGGTGGATTGTTTGAGCTCAGGAGTTTGAAACCAGCCTGAGCAAGAGCGAGACCCCGTCTCCACTAAAAAATAGAAAGAAATTAGCTGGACAACTAAAAATATATGGAAAAAATTAGCCGGGCATGGTGGTGCATGCCTGTAGTCCCACCTACTCGGGAGGCTGAGGCAGGAGGATTGCTTGAGCCCAGGAGTTTGAGGTTGCTGTGAGCTAAGATGACGCCATGGCACTCTAGCCCAGGCAACACAGTGAGACACTGTCTCAAAAAAAAAAAAAAAAAAAGATATATATAAGGAAATATATGAAACTATAAGGAAAACAAAAGGAATAGCTATTTTCTTTGCCAATTATATAATCAATAGAAAGGAATACATTCTTTTTTACTGGAGCTGATTTTTCTTGTTAATTTTATGCCTCAAGATTAATGTTTCTCCCTCTTTCCCTCCCTCCTCGTCCACACTGTTTTTAGAGCTTGTGACATGCATTCAAAGGGATTTTGCCCTTTGGAGAGGAATCATTCTCTGTGGAGGTGGCAGGTCGCATCTTAGAATGCATACAGTTCTTGACGATACTTCTTAGTGGTGTTTCACCTGCCATTAGAAGAAGAATTTAATCCTTCAGTACAAAACCTTGTCACAGATTCTTGAGTTGCGTGGTTTATTTGTCCCACTGTAATAATGGATCCTTAATCTTGAGTATAAAGAAGAAAATCTTTTTTTTTTAAAGAAGAAAATCTACTTGGACAACCAGCATTGAACCTATATCTTAAAAATTATGCTATTCAAAATGTATCAGTATAAAACTAGGTATAAGCTCCTTTTGCATAGAACTTTCATATACAACTATAAACCAAAACAAATTTTCAAATTAATATCAATTTTTAAATGTATAGACGATACTGCTTGGCTGATCCGAAAGCACCATTGTCTCGGGGGTGCTGCAGCGTGGGCTCCTCTGCATTCAGCACACCTGCGCCTGGGTGCCCAGGACGGCCGAGCCCCCGGCCCTTGCTGAGCGCGAGCTACCTTGGATGTTGGTATAGTGTGCTGTGCTGTTATATTTGACCTCCACTGGGTATGACTCAATTATTTCCGTGTTAAGTCCCTTCCCGTTGCCTACTCTCTAGCTCAAGCGCTTCTCTCACTGTAAGGTGCGTGGGACTCACCTGGGATCTTGTTGAAATGCCGCTTCTGCTTCGGTCTGTCTGGAGCGGAGCCTGAGATGCTGCATTTCTGACAAGCTCCGGGTTGACCCAGTAGCAGGGCTTGGCTGTGATGATCCAAGTAGCACAAGTTGGCACCAGGGCAACTAAACACTCAGGCAGGTGCTGGCACTGACATCTGGTGGCAGAACTTGGTTAGAAGATGGTCAGCCAGTCGATCCCAAATGTGGATAAATTAATTTTTGACTATCAAAATTTTGAAAAAACAAAACGGTTAGCAAACTTGCAGAGTCCGAAGGCCCCGTTGCAGACTGCAGTTGAAAGCGTTGCTGGAGAGTGTTGGATGCCAGCGTCACGCCAGCCTGTGAGCAGGAGTCTTTGGGTGCTGCTGCCCCTTTTCCAGGGACTGCTGGTGAACGCGCCTGATGTTTGTGCCCCTGGCATCTTAATTACCTTCTTTCAGGTGACAAGCCTCCCCTAAATACTTTGTTATGGTGATTTTAAAAGCAAAACAAAGTAAAACTTCACTTGAGAGTGAGCAAGAGACCAAGTATTAATAACTGTTCAGCTCGTGGCACGCGAGGGCGTCTCCCTGCCCTCCGTGCTGACCGGGATTGCGTAGGATTCCGCTCAAGGCCGGGTAAGGCATGAGGCATTTAGAGCTTTGTGGACAATCGGAAACTTTGAGAAGAGGTTATCTAATACCTTTGTCCAAAGAAAGGTAGGATCCTGTGGTAGAAACTTACCCAGGAAGCCAACTCTGCTTGGTACAGTGAGACCTTCTTCCTAACGTGTCAGTTTATAAACGCGAGGCTCTAGTTCCCTTTGGGAATGCTCGGAGTCCATCGTGTGCTGTCTGGGTTTTGTTTGTTTGTTTTTTGGTGATATGCTAGAATAAATTTATGAATATTTCTAAAGTAAAATAAATAGGAGGCTTCCTTACATGGAAAAAGTTGTTATCTGAGAAGACACCTAATTGGTTTTTGAGAAGGGTAAGCCATTTCCTCGTGGAGAGGGCTCTAGTTTGTATCCCGTAGGGCTACTTGAAAATGAACTTTTTGGAACCACTGACACACACAAATGAATAAAAGAAATATTTACTAGATGTTTCTAAGTCTTGCCTGCCAGAAAAGCTTAACTCCTATAGAGAGGGCCGTAGGGATGGGCTATTCTTAAAACTCTTGGAGTTGTAGAATCATAGAATGTTAGAACCGAAAGAACTGCAAGGGTCCTTTAATCTATTGCAGTTTTATAAGTGAAGTAAAATTAATGTGGTGCAGTGGTTCCTAAGTGCTGAGATACATTGGCAAAGTCTTTACCAGTTTGAGGCAAAATAAGAAAAATAAAGGCAATTGCAGTGAGTTTTTCATAAAGCTACATGTATTCGTTTTGAAGACCTGTTATTCTGAAATTATATATTCTCCAAATTTGGGAGGTTAAGATGTCTGGTCTCTTATGAAATAATGGTAACAGTAGATAGCTGTGTTTTTTAAAATATGAAGTAAAAATTTGGCAACGCTGTGTCTGTCCCCAGTTTTGGGACAGAGGTGCATTTCAGTGGCTCTTCGACTCCAGATGTCCAGGAACCACTGACCTAGTGTGTCTGCACTGTAGCCTGATGGAAGTTGACTAGGTGGGATCCCGAGGGAAGATACCTGCCCCTCCCCTGCCTGGGGTCCTCTCCTGAAGGACAGAGGAAACCTTAGCTGAGGTGGCTGTGGTCCAGAGCTTTCACTTCCTCTGCAGCTGTCCTTGTCTAATTGGCAGACTCCAGCCACTGTGCCTGTGAGGCCAGGGCACACTGTTCCCAGACAGGCTTGAAGCAGTGATTCCTAGACTTTGCTGCTTGCTAGAGTCATCCGGAGAGCTTTTGAAAATCCTAATGCTAAGTTGCACCTCAAACTAGTTGAATCAGAATACCTGAAAGTAGGAGCCAGACATCAATATCTGGGGATCTCTGCCCTTGAGTTTGCTAGGCAGAGGTTCTGAGCGTCGGAGTAGTACCGCCCCTTGAACAGTTCCTTCCCGAGAGATAGACAAGGTGTTATTTTCTAGTCTTATTTTAGTAGTAACTATTGCTCTGCAGGTTCTGAGAGCGTATCAGAAAAGAACTGTGAATTGACACCCATTTGCAAGTACATAGAACAGAAAAAGCCCTGTAATGTGTACAATAAACCATCCAGATCAGAACAACTGGAGATGCACGGAGATGGAGCCATTATGAGGCTCTGTTCCGGTTTAGCCTTCTTCCTGCTTTTCCACACACAGGGTCAGGTTCAGAGATGGTCCTGTAGCCCCTCTTGTTACCACCAACTACAAAGGCACTTCGGGTAGCATACACTCACATGTTATCATCTGACGCAAAATCAAGGATTAGCCTGGGAAGAAACGGGTGCATAACTAGGAAGGTATACACCATCGGCCGCTTGCGTTTTTCTCGCCCTGTGTCTCTGAATGTCGCCTCTCTCTTGGTCCCTTTCCTCTGCCATCTTTGAGCCAGTCTCTTTGCCATGCCCTCTTCCCTCCTGCTGGCTTTTGGCTCTTGCTCCTTGGTCACCGCCTCTTCTCCCTCCACGATGACTTTTGTCATGCTGAATTCCAGGTCAGAACAGCCCTCACTTGCCCTGGAGCCGTGTCCCTCCTTGGACAGGAGGACATCGTGCCACCTGCACTGCCTCCTGCCTGCTCCGCCTTCTCCGTGGGGTGGAAAATCCTCTGTCATCGGTAACGTGGCTCTGCACCAGCCATCCTTTATCGTGGAACTCTCCTCTCTCCTGGCTTTCTGTGGTGATGCTGCTGTCTGTTTCTGCCTTTGGTCCCATCCTGGTTTCTCTGTGTCCTCCTGCACTCCGTCACCGGCTGCAGTTTGGTCATTTTTTCTTTGTTTGCTGTCTCTCTTCCACTCTCAGATCTCCATCTGTAGCTCTCACCTTTCTCCCAACCCTCTTTCTTCCATCTCAGGCTTTTTGAGCTGCTTCAAAGGCCCTGGCCACTGCTGCAGCTCCTTCCCTGCCTCTCCGTCTCCTCGTGGTATCCTGTCCAGAACCCTCGGAGCAAACCTCTGTTGTGGTGACACACTCCTGTGGCTCCCTTACATTTCTTTCTCCCTAATGGTTTCACCAAATTACGTTGATCCCGTGTCCGTAGCTTCTCTTGCGGCAGGCTCCTTCCAGTCCTGAGGCTCCCGCCCCCGCATGGGTCTGGACTCCTCTTCCTCAGCTGGGCAGCCCGCCCCGCCCGCCACCACTCAGGGGCTCCACGGTCTGACCCGCGCGCCGGGCTACCTGCCCTGCCTTGTCCCTGCCTCGTCCCCAAGCAAACCAGTGTGCCTGGCTGAACGCTGTCCCCGCCTCCAACCTTCCCTCATGCTGTTCCCTTCTCTTGGATCAACCAAATCCTGCTCATCCTGAGATTTTTCCTTCCTGTATAAAATTTGTCTTTATACAAGAATAGGAAGTAAATTGTTTTCTTTGAACTTCTCATCTTCATGTCCTTTTCCTTGTGCAGATCTCCCGTTCACTGCGGTGTCATTGGTTTTCGTGTGCTCTCCACTCACCCCTGGACTGCAGGCTCCCGGAGGGCAGGGGCTGTCCCCTCACAGGCTCTCAGCCTCTCCCGCGGGGTTCCGTCTGCGCCTGCACAGGTCCCAGCGCTTACTTGTTTGCAGGTTGATTTTACCTTATTGGTGGAGTTTTAAATTCTTACAGCAAGAGAATGGGCTGGGGACTGGGAAAACCAATATTTCCACTGAGAGAAAGAAAACCTAAAAGAGAAGCAGCAGACAGACTTCTGCAGAAATGATTTGAGAAAGGGCTTCCCTAATTGAGAATATAGAACAACTTAATATGGAATGATCAAAATGGTAGAGTGCATCCGTACGTGGCATACCGTAGCATATTGATTAAGAGCTTGTTCTTTGACCACTAAATTTTTCTGGTTCCCACTCTGCTGATTTATATAGAGGAGGATAATTGCGTCTACTTTGTAGAGTTGTGAGCATTAAATGAGTTAATAAAACACTGAAGCGTTAGCACAGCTCCTTTTCAATAAACGGTAGCTTAATTTTTATTTCCCCATTGTAAAAGCTGCATCACAGAGACAGCCCCTCACCAGAGAGGCAGTTACAGGGAACGTGAACAAGAGCCTTCTGACCCTTGGCTTGGAAATCTAGAAGCAAAACTCGCTTATGAGAGTATTTCAATAGCCCGGAAATTGCATATTGAGCACCGACAGCATGAAGGGATTCTAGTGGACCCCACAGGGATAAAGGGAGGAATAAGGCACGGTCTGTCCCATAAGAATGGATATAGGTGAAGAAGTTATGGACAAATTAGAAAAAGGAGAGAAAAGGGAAAAAACTTTAGGGGAAGAGAGGAGAATCTTGTTCTGACGGAAGGAGACTTGCTCAGGGTGCTTTCCCAAGGCAGTGAGGAGAAAGTCCCAGGCTGCCAAGGTGCCTCCGGGGAGACTGGGCAACAAGGCATTGGCTTGTGAGGTGTCTGCTCGGCGAATCAGGACACGTGCTGGAGAGACGAGAGTGGGTTCTGCCCCGGGAGCCGGCTTTCTCCTCTCTGCCCCACCTCCGGCTCCTGCAGGACAGCGCGGGCACCCGTCGCTGATCACGGGCCCCAGAGAGTCCAGGAACTAAGGATGCTGGGAGAATATTAATGTCGGGACTCAGAAATGAAACATCACATTTATGCTGTCACCTCTGCCTGTCCAGGCAAATCCAGTCTTCCTATTTCAGATAAAGTAGCCCAGTCCTCTAAGTGAGGGGATTATCTGAGGCTCTCCTTCCTTGGGATTGCTGGAAAAGGAATTTAGACAAACATCGGAGGAAGGAGCAGATTTTGTGTAGAGCGTGCAAGTAGATTCATGCTGCTGGACTGAAAATACCTGCTTTTCTTTCCACAGGGGAAGGTGGAAGTAGAAGCTGGGAAAGAAGGTATGAAGTTCGAAGCGAGTGCCTTCTCGTACTACGGCGTCATGGCCCTGACGGCCTCTCCAGGTGCGTTGCTGGTTCTCAGCCTCTTAGGGAAGGGCCACGGTTTAGGGAGTGATGCCCTTCGCCTATCTTCTTCCTCTCTGTACCTGCCAGCTGACCTTACTTATTTAGTTCTTAGACTTTTTACTGAAGCATATCGTGTATACAAAAAGACTGCACAACTCAGAAGTCTGTACTTCCGTGACTGTTCACAAACCGAGCACACCTGTGTGCACTAGCACCTAGGCTGAAGCCCCATCACACTCGCTCTGAGTCACTATCCCCCAAAGTAACCGCTTGCTGGACTTCTCAGCATAGACTAGTTTTGCCTAGTTTTAAACTTGTTATAAATGAAAGTACACAGTGGATCATATGGAATCCGGCTTCTTTCACTCAGTGTTATGCTTGTCCCATTTACCTGTATCGTTGTGTGTGATTCTACTCTGTTTCTTATTGCCGTGGACGTGTTCCATTGTGTGATGTGCAGTAATGCATTTTTTATTGCTGATGGAAATTGGGGTGGGTTCCTGTTTCGGGCTACTCTGACTCATGTGGCTGTGAACGTCCTTGTACTTGTCTCTTGGTGAACGTGTGTGTGTTTCCATTGGGTGCAGAATACCCAGGAGTGGATTGCTGGATCGTGGCTTCTGTGCACCTTCAGCTTTAGTAGATACTGCCCAGCAGTTTTCCAAAGTGGATGTCCCAGGATATACTCCCACCTGTGCTGTGTGAGTTCCAGGTGCTCTATAGCCAACGCTTGGCGGTGTTGAGTCTTTTAAATATTAGCTGTTTGGGAGGTTTTAATCTGTGGTTTCCTGAGGACGAACGAGGTGGTTATATTTACTGCCTGCAGCCAGCTCTCCTTGCTTAGAGAGCTGGCCAGCCGAGTCAGTCAGCTAAGGGTGGGTATGCCCTGGGATTGACTAAGTTCTCTGAGCACGATATTCCAAGGTGTCACAAAGCCGGGTGTGTTCTAGAAAGACAAGAGAACACGTAGATGCCGGTGTGTTCGCTCACTCCTGGGGACTGGGCTCAAACGGTCCCTCTATGGTGCTGTTCTTCCAAGTGCGCTGCACCTCTGCCGCGGCCAGAGCAGGTCAGGCGGGTCAGAGGTGCTGGAGCGCCACCTTGTGGCAAAAACACTAAATGATGCGCTGTGCTAGGAAACTTCTTTTAGAAACCTCAAAACTAAAAATAGCCCATCCTAAAAGAAGGCTGTCACTTCTGAAAACCAGTCTTACGGGGGGAGGAGATACCACCAGACCAGTCTGTTTCTGTGATGCCTCCTGTGCCACCCAACAGTTTAAGGAACCTAAGGATGTTACATTTAGAAAGCTGTGAGATGAGAATTCTCTACTATTTCCAAAACTCCTGTGCCCTAGATGTATCTTCTCACTATCCTGGTGCAGGTTTTTGAGTCTGAGAGACAGGGCAGTTCTTAACTGGGCATGAGAAGACCTGGGTGACAAGCCTCAGTTCTGTCACATACGGGTGGTGTGACATTGAGCAAGGCCTTTGGTTGCCTCATTATGAAAAGGCTATCATAATATTACCTCATGTGATTGTTAGAAGAATAGAATGCAGTGATACTCACACAAGTGCTTCGTAACTTTTAAAGTGTAAGAGGAAATGTTGGTCTAACAGACACGCGGCGTAACTATGACTGTTTTTGGTAACCCACCTCCAATTAGCCCCCGGTTAGCAGAACTAGATTTATAAGGTGGCTTTGAAAAGAAGGCTAAAAGGGTAAGTTGTACATATTTATTGATAACTACTTCTTGAAACCGAAATATTAGCCCAGTTCATATTGAATGGTAATGTAAGGA
>CAUYSK010069849.1:0-30429 GCA_963575035.1 Avahi laniger
ACAATGAGATATCACCTTACCCTAGTTAGAATGGCATTTACTAAAAAGTACAAAAACAATAGATGCTGGCATGGATGCAGAGAGAAACGAACGCTTATACACTGTTGGTGGGACTGCAAATTAGTACAATCTCTATGGAAAATAGTATGGAGATTCTCAAAGACCTAAAAATAGAACTACCATTCGATCCAGCAATCTCACTACTGGATATTTACCCAAAGGAAAAGAAGTCATTTTATGAAAAAGACATTTGCACTAGAATGTTTATTGCAACACAGTTCCCAATTGCAAAGATGTGGAATCAACCCAAGTGCCCATCAATTCATGAGTAGATTAATAAAATATGGTATATGTATATCATGGAGTACTACTCAGTCATCAAAAAATATACAACAATCTAGATGGAACTGGAGACCATTTTCTTAAGTGAAGTATCACAACAATGGAAAAACAAACACCACATGTACTCATTATTAAGTTGAAACTAACTGATGAGCACACATGTATACAGAGGCAAGAAAAACTCAGTGGAAAGCAATGGTGGAGGGGGAGGAAGGGGAGGGGAGGGTGATAAACCAACCTAATGGGTACTATGAACACTATTTGGGTGATGGGCACACCTATAACCATGACTCAAGCATTACAAAAACAATCCATGTAACCTAAAATATGTGTGCCCCATTATTTTTGAAAAAAAAAAGAATTGCTAAAAAAGTATGTACTCAAGGATAGAGATTTAATAAAAATAATGTTACTGCTTCAAAAAAAAAGACAAAAAAATTAAAAAAATAAAACCATGTCACAGTTAAAACTATTGCTTTAAATATGAAATAATTTCTGATATAAATAGCTTTTTATATTAAATTAAATAGAGCATATAAATTACTGTATCCTTCCCTAAAATGATGTAATATGAAGAATGATAAATGTATTTTTGTATCTATAAACATTATTATATGTTTTAGCAGATATATTTTGTATCTTCTTAGATATATGGTTTTTTATAGGGACAGTGTTCATGCCAAAAATCTTTTAATCATACTCAATGTATAAGAAAAGGAACTTTTAACCCAGATAATATCGACTGTTTAGAAATTATAACTTAAAATGGCTTTTTAAGTGTTTTGTTTAAAAAGTAGGCAGTACAGATTATATTGTATATGCAAATAAAAATTGTGAATTTGTATGCTGCCATCTTTGCTATCAAAAATTCCAGGCATAACTGGAATGTTCTTTTGCATTAATGTTTACTTTTTAATTATTATTTTGCTTTTAGTTGTTACTCATAATTCCTGTTTAAGATATGAAGCAGGAAATTCTGTTGATTATGTGCCATGAGTTTGGAAATATATATTTTAAATCTATATTTAACAAGAGCAAGCAGTGATAAACTAGTTTGGTTCGTTAAAGTGGCTTCAGTTGGGGGCTATACACATTATTAGGTGATTCTTAGTCTTCTGTACTTGGGAGAAATCAATTACAAACGTAATCTTTTAGGGTGTGTTAAAGATGATTAAAATGATCCCAGGAAAAAAGTATCCATTCCGCTTTGGTCTTAGTTTCATAAAATATGAGTCATAGATGGTAAATAGCCATGGTTCCAGAGAAAAACAAGAAATAGAAAGTGGTGATGGAATGAGTCAAGACTCCAGTTCATGTCAATCCCGGCAAAATCCTTGCTCTTCCTTAATCTCCTGAAATCAATTAATCCATCTCAATCAATATCTATCTATCTCTCTCTCTCCCTGACTCTCCCCATTTTCATGTTATTTCAGGGTGGATTTGTCATTTATAATGAAAATAATTCTGAAAAGGATCTAAGGATAATCCCCAGCATCCTTAACAGCTTCCCAGGTATATGTCCCAAGCATGCCAGACTGCTGTTCTTTAAGTCCAGGATCTTAAATGACATTTAGTCTTCCTTTTGTTCTACTGTGATCCAGCCTAAGGGAAGAGGAAGAAATATTTTTAAAATTTTGATAATGGTAACTTTACAGGGAAATTGGTTGTACGGGAAGAATGAGTATTACAATCAAGGAGCAAGCAAAGAAATATAAGTTCAGATACCATTTATCAGTTCTCTAGTTTGTCATAGTAGTTGTAATTTATGAACTTCCTCCTCCAATATTCACTCTAGATATTCTTGTCTCTAGAAAGCATCTTAGTTTGCTGAGAGTCTTTGCTTTTAGAGGGTAACCCAAATCTTAATTTCTGAAAACTCCAAGCCCTTAGTGATTCTCCTAGTTATAAAGTTATATGAAGATTTCATTAAATTTCATGACTGCTCATAGTAGTACATGAGTTAACCCAGGAGTTCCCTTACATCTTCCAATATTCCTTTTGGCATTCACTATTTTTTAACAAACCATTTCAATAGACCTTGATAACCAGCATAAATTACCGCAGCCAATACTGTGATTTCCCATTTTACCCGTTTCTCTATAGGTATGAAGAATCTGAACTGCCTAGGTGGCTGGCTCAGCTTCTGATTCAGCAGAGCTAGTATTATGCCTTTTTGTAGGTTGCTTCACTTTCCAGGTAAACTGCACAACACAATGTATTACTCAAACTTTGGTCACTTGGAGGATTTCCCTTTGTCATTGCCCTTTAGGTTCATCTCCAAGGATAGCTATTAATATAATAATCTACTTCTAGCTGGCGTCAGAATATAATAAAGAACAATTTATAGACTTTTTTAAAATGTTAAAATGATGCACCTAATTTTATGGTTTGTTGAACTATTAATACATGGCTTCCAATTCTTGACTAGTGCCTCAGGCCAGATGGTTTTTTGAGTCCCGTGACCAGGTACTCAGATAGTCAGTCTCCATCAGAGTTTGGTAGCAATCCAGGAGTTCTTTCTTAGCAGCTGTTACTTGCTGAAGGAGGTATGGCACTGTTCCAAAACCCTAGGGACTGCCACTTCTTTTTTATTGGGACCTGCTAAAGGCTTGTTTCTATGCCTCAGTTAGCTAAAAGCACTTCAGGCTCCATTGACTCTGCCATGTCATAAGCTGCAAGAGGTAAAGTAACTTGCACAGCAATCTACTGGAGAACCTTTTGTTGACTCATGCCCTATTCAACACTTGCAATTTTTCAGGTCCCTTACATATGTAAAACATGTATTATACATTTAAAAACAATAATAGCATAAACAACCATGTATCCATCATCCAGGTTAAAAATTGAATATATAAACATTCGAGTGCAAATGTCTTTTTTATAGAATGTCTTTTGTTCTTTTGGGTAGATGCCCAGTAATGGGATTGCTGGATGAAATGGTAGATCTACTTGTATCTCTTTAAGGTATCTCCATATTGCTTTCCACAGAGGTTGCACTAATTTGCAATCCCACCAGCAGTGTATGAGTGTTCCTATCTCTCCGCATCCACGCCAACATTTATTGTTTTGGGACTTCTTGATAAAGGCCAGTCTCACTAGAGATAAGTGATATCTCATTGTGGTTTTGATTTGCATTTCCCTGATGATTACAGATATTGAGCATTTTTTCATATGTTTTTTGGCCATTATTCTGTCTTCTTCTGACAAGTTTCTGTTCATGTCGTTTGCCCAGTAAGTGTAGGTTTGTAGTAAGTTTGGGAAACAGAAAGTTTGAGTCCTCCAACTTTGTTGTTTTTCGACTTTGTCTTAGTATTTGTCCTTTCAAATTCTATGTTAAATTTAGGATGGATTTTTCTATTTTTACAAAAAAAATGCTGTTGGGGTTTTGATAGGGAGTGCAGTGAATCTGTAGAAGTATTGCCATCTTAATATTCTTATCCATAAACACGGCATCGTCCATTTATTATGTCATGTTAATTTTCTTTCAGCAGTCTCTTTAGTTTTATTTTTTTCTGAGACACAGTCTCACTCTGTTGCCCTGGGTAGAGTGCTGTGGCGTCAGCCTCGCTCATAGCAACCTCAGACTCCTGGGCTCAAGCAATCCTCCTGCCTCAGACTCCCGAGTAGCTGGAACTACAGGCATGCAGTATCACGCTTGGCTAATTTTTTTTATTTTTAGTAGAGACAGGGTCTCACTCTTGCTGAAGGCTGGTCTCAAACTCCTGACCTCAAGTGACTCCCCCCACCTCAGCCTCCCAGAGTGCTGGGATTACAGGCGTGAGCCACCACACCTAGACTCTTGTAGTTTTCGTTGTACAAGTCTTTCTTCTTGGTTAAGTTTATTCCTAAGTATTTTATTCCTTTTGATTCTATTGCACGTGAGTTATTTTCTTAATTCTTTTTCGATTGTTCATTGGCAGTATATATAACTAGGTCTTGTGTGGATTTTATACCCTGCAACTTAGCTGAAATCATTTATTAGCCTTTTTGTGTGTGGATTCGTCAGGATTTTCTACATCTAAGATCATGTCATCCGTGAAGAGATCATTTTTCTTCCTAATTTTTTTATTCTTGCCCAACTGCTCTGCCTAGGACCTCCAGTACTGTGTTGAGTAACAGTGGCAAAAGTGGGCATCCTTGTCTTGTTCCTGATCTTAAGGAAAAGCTTTCAGTCTTTCACCACTGAGCATGGTGTTTGCTGTGGTTTTTCATATATGGCCTTTGTCATGGTGAGCAAGTTCCCTTGTATTCTTAGCAGGGATTTCTTTAAATGTCTGGACCCAAAGAGGAAAAATGAGTGTATTTATCTCTTTAAGTCTTCTGGTAGACACCACAGGGGAAGCGGCTGCATCTGCACTGGCCCCTCAGGGACCTGCCAGAACTACTGAAAGACAAAACCCCAAATTTCTGGAGGGCATGGTCCCCACTGCCCATCCCGGCCCCAGCCAGCGTCTCTGAGAGTGCAGGGCGGTCTCCCTGCAGCCAAGGTGGGGCTGAGGAACGGGGCAGCGGCTGGTGGCACGTCGCCTACCAGAGCAGAGCACCTCTCCTTTCTGACGCCCCGCCTGGTTGCTGAGTGATCAGGCTTGAGATTTGCAGGACAGTGGGTTCTGAACTTCAGCCTGGCCCCTAAAGCTTCCCTACCCTACCATTTCCGTGGTGTCTCCAGTTTTTGGTTTTGATGCCTAGGACAGGATTCAGTTTCCAAAACCTGCCTCGGCAGCAAACAAGTGGCGTGCGGCTGTGCTCCCGCCCCTTCTGGGCTGCATTCGCTCCACAGGCGGCCGTTCGGGCCTCTCAGCCTCACAGAGCTGTTCTGGCTTTGGCGGCGACTGGGAGATGTGAGGGCCAGTTAGCACAGAAGCAACTCAGTCATGGAAGCTTGAGAAAAATCCTCTCACGTTTGCAGAGAGACAAGGAATGCTTGTGAATGGAGATGAGAAACATCACTGAATTTGGGTACATCTTTTTTTCTCAGGATCTCTGGTAAGAAGAGTGAAAGCAAAGAAACCAAGAAGTCTGAAGAACCAAAAATGCGTAAGAAACCTGGGCCCAAGCCCGGATGGAAGAAAAAGCTCCGCTGTGAGAGGTGAGGGGACTGGAGTGTGGGGCCTGCCCTGCCTGTGGGCCACGTTTCCACGTGTGTTCTGCCTTGCAGGGAGGAGCTGCCCACCATCTACAAGTGTCCTTACCAGGGCTGCACGGCTGTGTACCGAGGAGCTGACGGCATGAAGGTGAGGGCCGGGGGAGCACCAGGTGTCTCTGCAGAGCTGGGCAGACTTGAGCCCAGGGACTCTCCTGAACCCAGGCTGATGGAGGCTTGGAGCAGCCACTGCCAGATTGTCCCCAAGGGGAGGATGTGGAGCCAGCGTGTCACTCTAGAGACACACCCTTGTAGGTCCAGATGCTTCTTAGAGTGAGGCTGTGAGGGAGCAAGGTGTGTGGTCCAGAACAGCTGGATCTGTCCTTCCTGGAGGAACAGTCTGCTATAGCTGAAGGGTCGGCCACCCGCCACCCAGGGCGCTGAGCAGGGTCCTTGGGAGGTGGGATATGCCACTCAGCCCAGTGAGGACTTTGTCCCGGCAAGGCACTGAGGCTCTCTCACCGGGTCCTTCCTGCAGAAGCACATCAAGGAGCACCATGAGGAGGTCCGAGAGAGGCCCTGCCCCCACCCTGGCTGCAACAAGGTGTTCATGATCGACCGCTACCTGCAGCGCCACGTGAAGCTCATCCACACAGGTACCTGCATTCACGGCCGACCATCACGGGGTGTGGCACGTGTTGGGGAGGATCCCAGCATACACCCCATCCCCGGAGTTGGGGGGCTGTGCCTAGGAAGGCACCCTTCTAGGAGGCCCAGGCTGCACCTGGGCCTTTAGGTGCTCATGGGTCACAAAGGCAGATGGAGGCCAAGTCTGTGTGGTTCTGCCTGCCCGTGACACCCTGAGCAAAACAGTCTTTCCCAGGACCTAGGCAGTTTGTCACACCTGACAGCCAAGAAATCTTGGTGCCCTCTTGCAAATTCATTATTTTAAAAAAACCCACTTACTTTAATCCTTTTTGGATTACAAAAGTAACTCACATGCATTTAGCAACTGTCAAAAAATAGGAGGAGCACAAAGATAGAAACCACCTCCCACATGAGTGCTTAGTTCTAGCCTTTTCTCTGCATGTGTTCTCACCTTGGGCCCATGTCATGTATTCAAAACAACCTTCTGACTCCCCTACAATTTCAGTGTGTAACGTACACAGGCCTGCATTTCCTGCCCTGTCCACAAGGGGCAGTTCCCCTGAATAGAATTCTTTCCTGTCTAAGATAAATTTGTCATACATACAGCCCACCCTTGAACACAGGTTTGAACTGCTTGGGTCCACTTATACATGGACTTTTTTGAGCCAAACATGGATCAAAAGTACGGTATTCGTGGATTCAAAACCTGTGTGTGTGGAGGACTCTGCAAGGCCAGCTCCAGGACTCGAGTGTGCGTTTCCCGACCGTAATGCTTGAGACCACCCTTCCCCGGGGAGAGCTGAGCATTTAGGTGCCTGTGCTCACCCAGCTTTGGTCTTTCAGAAGTGCGGAACTACATCTGTGACGAGTGTGGCCAGACCTTCAAGCAACGGAAGCACCTTTTGGTCCACCAGATGCGCCACTCGGGAGCCAAGCCTCTGCAGTAAGTGTGGGCCAGGTGCCTCCCTGAGGCTGGGACCCGCCCAGGCCCTTCCTCACACGCCTCTGTCCCCCAGGTGTGAAGTCTGTGGGTTCCAGTGCAGGCAGCGGGCGTCCCTCAAGTACCACATGACCAAACACAAGGCAGAGACTGAGCTGGACTTTGCCTGTGACCAGTGTGGCCGGCGGTTCGAGAAGGCCCACAACCTCAACGTGCACATGTCCATGGTGCATCCGCTGACGCAGACCCAAGACAAGGCCTTGCCCACGGAGGCAGAGCCACCCCCTGGGCCACCAAGCCCCTCTGGGACCATGGAAGACCAGGCTGTGAAGCCCGAGCCCACCTGAGGCCTGCAGGTGGGACGTGGGGTTCCTCACCCGCCCCTGCTGTGTGCACATGTCACCAGGGCTGGTGGTGGCGGCTTGGTGTGTAGCTCACATAGCCTTTGAGCTCTGTTCTGGGACCAGGGGTTTATGTTCCTGCCAACACCAACTAACTTGGGGCCAGACACAGATTATAAATAATTGATTCCTTTCCCTCTAAAGCAACCAAGGAGGTTTGTAATCCACTTTTTAGTGCAACAAGAGCTCCATGTTACGCTTGTAATAAATTATTCAAAAAGGAGCTGGGCTGGCGCATGGTGACGAGTCCAGGCGGAAGAGGTGAGGCTCCCGGTACAGGTCGTTGGGCACAGCCTGCTGCCTGCTGAGGAGGGCGGCGCTCACTTCTGGGTCACAGTCCCCACAATCAGCCAGCAGCTGTGAGGAGACACATGTGCTCAGCACACAGCCCCTTGGGGCAGAGGGGACCCAAGCAGCCGTGTCCGTAGACCATGGGAGAGGGGTGGGGAGGACACAGCCGAGCTGTGCTGACGGCACCATTGCCCGTGGACCTAAGGTGTCACAAACCAACCCCCAGGTAAGCATCCTGGTGTTACCTCTGCCATGTGTGAGAAGCTCTTTTTCGGGCACCGAGGTATTAACTGCAGCAGAAAAAGACGAGCTTTTGTGATCAGTTCTACAGGGCTGCCCTAGAGAGAAGACAGGCAGAGTCACAGGTTAACGGTGCTACTGCGCAGGACTGGCGTGCTCCCCCCACAACCTGCAGGCTGTGCCAGAATGTTCCTGGGCAGAAGGAGCCTCAGGCTGGAGGAGGGACTGGCCCCTGCACCTGCCTGGCTCTGGAGCTCTGGGTTCCTGGCGGCCAGAAGTGAGACTGCACTTGTCTCCCCAGCCACGAAGAGCTGCATCAGCTTTAGATACATGTTGACAGCAACAGGCAGGAAGGCCTCCTCTCTGACCGCAGCGTCTTCATCGAAGTAGGAGAGGAGACTAGAGGCAGAGACGGGATGACAAGAGCTGTCACTGACAGATCATCGGCTCGTCTGTGAAGTGGCACCACAGACAGCCCTGACCGCGAGAGTCCGCATGGGCTTCCCTTGACCAGCCCACAGGTGCACTTACCTGTAGAAGGCAAAGGGCAGCAGCCTGGCATGCTGACCCGGGGCCACACGGAGGAGGAGCTGCCCCAGCCCGGCATCTGCAACAAGGAGAGGGTCAGTCGGCTCTGCCTGTCCAGAGCAGGGGACGTCATGTGCTCTGGGAGGCCTGTAGGTCAGGCTGAGCACACCTTGGCACCAGTCACCTGTGGACCTGGCAGCACCCTCAGCCCCACCAGCACTCCAGTAAATTCTTTCCTTGCTTTGAACAAGTTTGTACTGAATTTGTCCCAAGTGAAATGGAGCTTATGAATGCAGCAAGAAGATGAGCTCATAAAAATGAATGCGTAAAGTGAGCCCCAAGGAGGGCTTGTTCCTAACCATTGAAAGTTGCTTCCGAAGAAAACAGTCACCACCAACACCTTCCCAACTGATGCTTCCCACGCCACAGACAGGAACAATCCAGCCCTGCGTTCCCCCTCGGTGTGTTTCGTACCAGTCTCTGTCAGCTGGAAGAGCACCAGCCAGGGTATCCTCCTCTTCTGCAGACACGTCAGGACCTCAGCACAAACGGCCACAGCCTTCAGGGAGTTGACGGCCTCCTGTGACCCAAGAGAGAAGAATCCTGAGAGGCCGTTTGTAGCACTGACCTGAGCTCACGGGGGCAAGAGGGCGTTTCCTCTTTTCTCGAAGTCTTAAAGTTGGTGGCAGCCCATAGAAGGTGTCACACTGGGGCCTCTGCATAGAAGAGGCTCCGTAGGACATGAGTAGGCGGCCAGGGACCCACACCCCAGGGTGCTGCACCAAGCTCTAAAGGCCTATGGCCTGGGAGTCCTCACACCTCACCCCAGATACCCAGGGACCCTGACTGGGAGGCCTGGGGCCACTGCCCAGCCCACAGTGAGGGATGGCCACCCCAGCCGGTGAGGTCTGACTTACTTTTGGGGTCAGATGTGACGACAGCAAGTCCATCAAGGAAAAGAAAAAAAGGAAAACCAAAAGCTGCAAATAAAATGTGCCGTTATTGCAATAAAATGACCTGTGTGCTGTGATTCCAAGTACGACCCACACGTACTTTCTTCCTTACCTGAACCTTAATGCTCACCTAGGCCATAAATCCTTTCAGTGATCTCAGAATAAAAACAACAGCTTAATTGCAAATAAATTATTACCGACTGAGTCATTTTATACTTGCCTTTACGCACGGCTAAAAGCAATTTGAAAAAGTGACCACAGCGACAAATCGTGGCTGCTGGGCCGTGGGAGCCGTGAGGCTTCCTGTCGGAAGTGTGTGTGTGGAACCCTGAAAGACGAGCCACGGCCGTCCTGACCCAGGGAGGCCACCCGCACACTCGGGAGTGAAGGCTCCGGAGCCACTAAAATCCCTTCTGAAAATGGACTTGGAAGGACGCTTGTCTGGTCTTTATGGTGATGAGAACCCTCAGCTCTGCTACTGATCTAGTTTTCAGGTCGGCATGTAAGTTGTAAGCCGACCCTGAGACCCACCCACATTCAGGAGTGGGGGCCAGAGGACGGCTCACCCCAACTCTCTTCTGGGAGTTCTTTACTTTCTCAGGGAGTCATGACCTCTATGTACCTGGTGCCCATTACAGAAAACACGTGGGTGCCGCTGGCCTTGGGGGCAGTCAGGGCCTCTCCAGGGTCCAGAGTCCAGAATGGTCCCTGGCCTGGGACTGGGAGCACCCTCCTCTGTCCCCTGTCCTGTGGCCATTGCAGCCCTGCCCTCTGCCTCGCGTGCCCAGAGCTCCAGGGCCAGGTTGCCGTGGGTGTGCAGCTGAGGGTGCCCGTAAAACCTATAAACTCAGTGACAGATTTACTTCCAAATAAAGTGACAAGAACTTCAAACCCCATGTTTTTTCTTGAAAAAGTTAATTAAGCAAACCCTGAGAAATACACTGATTAAAAGGAAGTTTACTAGAAAAAAAGCAGATTGAGTGTCTTACCTCCTCCCTCACACAGTCCAGCTTCTGCAGCTGTCTCCTGACATCTTCCTGCTTAACTCGCTGCATCGCAAAGTGCACAGCAGCAGCCGAGAGCCAGGCCAGGTCGGGTGGAGGGGAAGCTGCCTCGGGGGAGAGGAAGCTGCATCGGGGAGAACCAGGTCGTCAGCCACATCCTCGTTCCTCTGCCGTGACGCCCCGCACACCTGTGGGGCTCACCTTTCCCACAGAGGGCACAGGGCTCAGAGCTGTGATAAGGGAGGTGCTTCCCCAGATGCCCCTGGCTCAGTGGGAGGATTTGGGTGGGTGTGAGCCTGCCCTAGTCAGCCATGCTGAGGCTGACATCACGGAGAGGCAGGGCTCGTCCTTTCCACCTGCCTGTGCTCTTGGGCTCTGGCTGCCTAAGCGCAGCTCTCCACACCTGGCTGGCAAATGGGTCAGGTGTCCCCTCCTGAGACAGAGGACGAAGGAGCTACCAGTGTGGTACCTAACACTTGTCCAGCAAGTTAAAAATCTGGCAGAAAATAAAACATTATGTAGTTGGTTTAAGAAACTTTAAACAATCTGATCTGCCTTTGTTGAATTAGGGTTGGTAGGCGAGACCTGCTTTCCCCTGGTTTTCTGAGAACGCCGGAGGGCATCGGGGATCCCAAACTCTGGTGACAGAGCTGTTCTGTAGGGACCTCTGAGCACACAGCTCCTTCCAGTCCAGCAAGCACCGGGGACCGTTACCGGCCCTGAGGAGGGTGGGTTAACCTAGACCACTGGGCCCAGCCGAGAGCACCTGACTGGGGTCCACAGGTCAGAGTGGGCTGAGAGTCTGCACCCCTACTCCAGCCCCGGGTCCTGCCTCAGGACCCCGCACTTGATGCTGGAGGAGGGGCAGGCGGGTAGGAAACACTGAGCTGAAATGAGACTGCCGACTCAGCCTTTCCCAAAATGCTCGAGCTTTCTGCGCGCATGGCCGGGCAGAGCTTGGTCCCTTCTCCCTTCTCACAGAGGCTGCCCCAGATGGCTGCGGAACAGCCCAGAGCAGGTACCAAAGCGCAGCCAGGCACCCACGCCCTCACCCTGTGGCCAACACGTACTCTCTGGCGAAGCGCTGGGCTTCCTGCAGCCTCTGCAGCTCCCCGGGCAGCGGGCTCTGGCAGCACCTCCCCCACTGGCGCAGCAGCACAGGCTCCAGCCTCGGCCACCACCGCTGCGGAAAGAGGGCGCCATGTGGGACACGCTCCCATGGCCGGAACCAGGAAGACCCAGAGCCTTCACTGACCAGCAGGCAGCCGCATGGCTACCAGTCGTCCGTCACCTTGTGACTGACTCTGTTAACTAATTCACTAATTACTTTAAGACAGGGTCTGGAGTGCAGTGGCCTCAGCACAGCGCACTGCAACACGGAGCTCCTGGGCTCAAGTGATCCTGCTGCAGCCTCCCGGGGTGCTGGGCTTACAGGTGCGCACCACCGCGTACAGCCTACTTCTCGTTTCAAGCTCAGAGCAACTCCAGGAGGCATTCTTGTCCTCGCTGACAGAAGACCTGAGTCTAGGGAAGGGGGCGCCTGGCCTAGGGAGGTGCCCTGCATGTCTCGTCCTGCTGGGGGCCCCGTGCAGGGATATCCACCCAGCTGAGAGGCAAACAAGCAGCCAGACTTGAGGAGCCCGGACTGCTAAGGGAGCTTTGCAGGAAGTGGACCTCGTGTCCTACGGCTAGGCAGTAGCTGGTCCTCTACCTCGGGACACCCAGGAGGACAGCTCACATTTCCAGGACCCCGACCAGGTAGCCAAGGCCACCCTGCAGGCTCCTCCCACAGCCTGGATGTGACAATCCACACGGGAGTCTGCCACACACAGCAGGGAGCTGAGGCGGCCTCTCTGTTCCCACCTCCTGAGGCGGCCAGGTCAGACACGCAGTTACACCACAGGAGGCACAGGCACAGCCCTCAGTGAACACACAGAGACCGAGTGAAGGAACGAGACCCACAGGGTGGGGACAGTTCTGGGAACAGGAGACTTGCTGTCCCTATGGGCTGTGTGCTGGGGTTGCTGTCCCATTTCTCCTGCTGTAACGAGGCTGAACAGTGGGAAACGGAGAGCAGCTTCTGAGAAGCCCTGGTGGCTGCGAGTCCCCCGCCCATCCCAGAAACACCCTGAGCAGACGGTGGCAGCCAAGCCTACCAGCGCGGAAGTCAGGACCAAGGGGCACTCGCTCCGGCACTCAGCCAGCATCAGGTCGGCCGTCAGGGAGGGGTCGCTGCTCTGCAGACAGGCTTGCAGGAGTCCCTGCAGAAGACGACACTCCAGCAGCTCAGTGGCTTCCCACGATCCAGGCCCAGGACAGTCCAGGCGCTGTGGGAACCCAACCCCAGACCCGCCGAGGGGCTCTGAGGTGGCTGGGGCACGGCTTACCCTGTAGAAGTGGGCGGTGATGTCGTGCGTCAGGGCGCCTCCGTGCGAGAAGTTTCTCTGCAAGAGTTCAGCGAGACAGTAAAAAAGGGCCACAGGGCAAGGAGGTGAGATTAGAGAGGCTGCTGCGCGGACTCAGTCACCAACAGGATGCTCTGAGGGACTTGGGACACGGCAGTCCCACCCCCAGCCGACCCTGGGCCTGGACCACTGACCAGGGCCTGGCTGCGCCTGCTGCCAGAGGCTCCCAGCTCACGGGCCTTCTAACGGCTTCTCTGTGCAGCCCTGTCCCTCAGCCCACCGGCTCGGGCACACAGAGGGGCTCTGCGTGGGAACAAGGGAGGTGCACGCAGCAGCAGAATTGCTCAGGGCCCCGGGATGACACCACGGCCCAACCATTGTCTCGTTCTCTGTCCTCTGCTAACCAAGCGCTTCACGTTTTCCCATCTAACTGCCATGTGCGAACCTAGCTTCCAGAAACCACCTTTGGTTACGAATTTGAAGAAAATCGTAAGGAGGGCAGGCACGGTGGCGCACACCTGTGGTCCCAGCACCGCGGCAGGCTGAGGCAGGAGGATCGCTTGAGCCCAGGAGCTCAACGCTGCAGGGACCTGTGAGTGTGCCGCTGCATCCAGCCTGGGCCACAGCGTGAGACCCTGTCTCCAAAAACAGCAAGAAAAAGCCCTTAGGAGAAGCTGCCCTCCTCGGGCTGGAGCGAGCCCCGACACTGGCACACCTGCAAGTGCCACCTTTTGCTTTTATTGGTGTATAAATGAAAGGAAATAGGGTTGCCTGGTGGCAGCACTAGTTATCAAATTGCCACTTGGCTTCTGTACACAAGAAAGAGTCAAAATTGGAAAAAAATAAGGGAGGCGTGTGGCATGCAGAATGGTCTCCAAATCCCACAGGTCCAGATCGTTAAACCTCGAGGGAAACTGTGGAAAAAGGACCTGTAGCTGGCGTCTGCGTGGGGCCCTCCCCAGGACTGCGTGTCTCCCGCAGGCACAGTGCGCCTACCAGCTCAGAGTTGACCAAGTGGAAGAAGTCCTTGCAGCTGGGGGTCGTGGGCGGCCCGGCCCGGAAGCTGCCCAGGAGAACAGACGGTGGCAGGCGGAGAAGCAGCCTTGGGAAGAAAGTCCACAGTGAGCGCAGCACACACTTCACTCCTGCCCAAGGGTGCAGACCCGCAAACCCAGTGACACTGTCAGAACCAGAGCCTGTGGCTGCATCCCTGTCCCGCCACAGGTCTGGCCTGAGCACGCGTTTGGGCACCATGCCGGCCCGCCGCAGGCATCTGGAGTGTTACCAAAAAACCAATTCTGAACAGCTGCGTAAAACCAAGCAGGAGCACGCACCGCAGCCTAACGCAGCCATTCCCTGTAACTGGGAGATTACGTCGTGCCATCTGTGCAGTGAACACGGCCGCAGGCGGCATCGCGGCACACACCATTCTCCTCACTTGGGCGCGAGCTCCCTGCGCCACATCCCTCTACAGAGGCGCTCCTCCACCTGAGGGGAAGGTTTTCGTAACAAGCACCTGTCAAACCTTCAGAACTCACTCTCCGTGGGAAGCGCCAAGGAGACGGAACCATCACAGGCTCGGGGTGGGGACACAGCAATAAGTAACTAACGGGGAAAAACTCCACATAGAGACAAAGGCTGGGACAGCCACTGCGACACTGCCGCGCCCTGGCTTACCGTTTGTACGTGAGCAGCTCCTGCTGTCTCTGAAGGCAGGTGGCCACGTCCCACGCGCTGGGCAGCGCCTGGAGCCTCCTGCGGAAAACCCGGAAGAGGAAGTGCCCCTGCGAGGGGCAGCGGCCGCCCCGTTCCAGCTCCAGCTCCAGGGCCATCTCCTGGAAAAGAGCGAGGCCGAGATGCTCACACCCTTCATCTCCAGGGTGCAGGTGTGTCTCTTGCCCTCAGCAGGGAAGAGAAAGGCCTCAGGGCTCACTGCTGGCCCAGCTGGGGATCCCGAGAGAGGAGTTTGGAGCGAGGTCTCCGCAGGGCTGGGGCAAAAGGCGCAGGAGCAAGTGGGAGCAGCTTTTTCACTTGGAAACCATTTTTAAATTGCAAAAGTAAAAGAACAGTGCAAGGAACACCCCTGTACCTTCATCCAGGTGCACCCACTCTGACCGCTCACCCACTGATCACGCTTGCTCTCCCTGCGTCGGCAGGTGTGTGCACACATACGATTCTTTTCTGGACAACTGGAGGGTGAATTATGAACACAAAGGCCTTGACCCCAAACACGTCAGTGAGCATTTCTTCAGCTAGTTCCAGCTCCCTCCGCCGTGAGGGACTCCATCGTCACATGCGACCACAGCTGTGTCTGTCCTTCCAGCTGCCAAACGACTAGGACCCCAGAGGGTGCCGGGTCAGGGGCATTCTACTGCCACAGCTCACGAGCCTCCGTCATTCTGGAACATTTCCAGAGTCTTTGTTTTTTATGACACTGACATTTATGAGAAAAAGGACTGTGAGTCCAGGCGCGGTGGCCCACATCTGTAATCCCAGCACTCTGGGAGGCCGAGGCAGGAGGATCGCTTGAGCTCAGGGGTTTAAGACCAGCCTGAGCAAGAGCCAGACCCCGTCTCTACTAAAAATAGAAAAATTAGCCAGGCGTGGTGGCACGTGCCAATAGTCCCAGCTACTCGGGAGGCTGAGGCAGGAAGATGGCTTGAGCCCAGGAATTTGAGGTTGCAGTGACCTGTGATTATGCCGCTGTACTCCAGCCCAGGCAACAGAGAGAGAGAGACCCTGTCTAAAAAAAAAAAAAAAAAAAACTATGACTTCTTAAATGCCAAAGGATGATCAGTCTGACCAAAAAAATTGTGAATTCCACTTTGGAACTACATTCAGATTTGTGTCCTATTCGTTCAAATATCTCTGATGACTACAAACACCTCTCTTCCAAGAACAGGTCTGATTGTCAGAGTTGGCCGAGGAACTGCAACATCACAGACAACACGACCCTGAGCTGCAGGACCTGCTCCTCTACACCTTCCTCGTTCACCGCGGTCTTCCTGCATGCTCGGGGTCTAGCCAGTGCAGGGGCTATGAGCACTCTGCCAACACATCCATCAGCAGACACCATCTCTGCTTCGCCAACAGGCTGCCAGTTCTGGAAGCTTCCAAGGAGCTCAGTGGAGGCCGTGTGTGCTATTCCCTCCAGGCTACGTCACTGCAACTCTTATCCTGCTGTGTGAGGTTTGACGTCCAAGCTAACTGGAGGACACTTTGTGGGGTGGCTCTGTGCTCACCAGGAACTTCACCCTGGCACCTCTGGTGGGAGGGTGCGGCTGTGAGCACGGAGTCCCACAGCCTGGGAGCGCAGGTGTGTCTCAGAGAAAGCACAGGCTGAGGAGTGAGGTGGTGGGCAAGGACCAAGCACAGGTCAGCATGGACACAGCAGGCACCAATGGATGTCTGTGTCCTGAACGTGTGCACAGGCGTGTGCCGTCTATGTGTACAAATCCAGATGCAGAGACGGAGTGTGAGCACGCCCATGCTGGGTACTCCACTGACCCACGTGGACGACACACCATGTCTGCCGTCCTGGGTGCATGTTCCCTTCAACATCAGGAAGGTCAGGGAGCACGTGGGTAGAGAGGAGGGTCAAGGTCTTGGGTCTCCGTGTGGGATGGTTTACCCATCTGTAAGTAAGTTTCCCAGCATGCAAAAACACATCCTCCAGGGCTTCTCTTTCATTTCCCACATTTTCTAAATCCAGGTGCTTTAGAAGAAGTACCAGGAAAGCTACCAGGAAGCGTGAAACCCACACGTGTGATCCTGCAAGTGAAACTGGGTCTGTATGACCAGGGTGCAGACTCCGTGTAGGGATCGTGGGCAGGACAGGAGATAGCTGTGGACATGCTGTGCTCCCAAGGGACTCGCACACCCTCCAGAGAGCCGGGCAGGGCGGGATGTGGACCAGAAAGTGTGCTCTGTACTGAAGGCGTGGCCTCCCTGCTGTGCTGTCCCATGCACCTCCATCACGGTGTGAAGCCTTGATGGCCCATGTGGGCGCCCAGGGGCCCTCGCAGTGGGAGAGTCCAGTCCCCTCTGCACACCCCATGGCCTCTCCAGGGGCCCGGCGCCTGCCTGGAGTCTGGAGCAGAAAACAGGAGGACACCCATTGCACCACCAACGCTGGCGCTTTCTTAACGTCCACTGTTTTTAAATTTTAAGTGTCCCAAAGCTTGGAGACGTTTCTAGCATCACAGCTTTTTTTTTTTTTTAGAGACAGGGTCTCACTCTGTTGCCTTGGCTGGAGTGCAGTGGTGTCATCATAGCTCATTGTAACCTCAAACTCCTAGACTTGAGTGATCCTCCTCCTTCAGCCTCCCGAGTAGCTGAGACTACAGGTGCACACCACCACGCCTGGATAATTTTTTCTATTTTTTGTAGAGACGGGAGTCTCACTCTTGCTCAGGCTGGTCTCGAACTCCTGACCTCAGGTGATCCTCCTGCCTCAGCCTCCCAGAGTGCTGGGATTAGAGGCGTGAGCCACAGTGCCTGGCCTATAATAAATATCTTAACAGAAGATGGCTTAATTGCAGTGAACACACCACATTTGGGTGTGCTCTATCTCACCTGCAACCTGGAAAGAATATCCCGATTCCCTGTGTGGCCACCGGGGACCGGATCAGAATTCTCTGAGTGGTCACAACTCCTCGAACTGAAATGAAAATACAGTAAAAGCCTCCTCAGCATCTCCTATGATGCCAGTGTTCCCAGTCCCCCTGTCTCCAGAGGGGGGTGCTCTGTGCTTTTCTGGGGGCGCAACAATCACATTAGTCAACAAGAAACCACAAAAACTCAAATAAGATATTAGCAATCCAAATCCAGCAAATATAAAAAGAATTATGTACCATGGCTAAGCAGGATTTATCCCAAGAATGCAAGGTTGGTTTAACATCCAATAATCAATTAATGTAACAGTTATCTTTGGAGTAAAAGAAAACCCACATGATTATCTCAATAAATGCCGAAAAAGCACTTAACAAAATTTTATGTTCTTTCATGATAAAGAAACACTCAATAAACCGGGAATAGAAGGGAACGTCCTCAATCTGACACTGAGTATTTATGAAAAATCCACTGCTAGCATCAGACTTAATCATAAAAGACTGAAAGTTCTCCCCTAAGACCAGGAACAAGACGAAGACGTCTCTCTTACTCTCTCTCTTCCACACTGCAATGGCAGTTCTAGCCAGGGAACCTGAACAAATAAAAGAAATAAACAGCACCCACATTGTAAAGGAAAAAGTTAAATTATCTCTACTCACAGAAAACATGGTCTTATATATGGAAAACCTTAAAGAATCCATTAAAGAAAACTATTAGAGATAATAAATGAATTCAGCAAATCAATGTACAAAAATCAGTGGTATTTCTGTTCATTAGCAAGGAATAATCCAAAAATGAAAGTAAGACTTAGTGTCATTAAAACAGCAATATTACCCAGATTGATCTACAGTTTAAAGGCAATCCTTACCAGGATCACAACTGTCTCTGTCAAAATCGACAAGCTGATCCTAAAATTCAGATGGAATTGCAAAGGACCCTGAATGGCCAAGATAATATTGGAAAAGAAGAACAAAGTTGGAAGATTCATATTTCCCATTTTCAAAACCTACTACAAAGCTACAGTGACCAAAATGCTGCAACACTGGCCTGTGGCAGACAGGGACCAAGGGAAGAGAACTGAGGGTCCAGAAATAACCATGTGAATGATCACCTGACTTCTGACACGGCACGAGCACCACTCAGTGGGGCAGGGACAGCCCTTCTCACAATGGTGCTGAGACGATTGGACAGCCACACGCAAAAGAATGAAGCTGGACCTCCACACAGAAGGTAACTCAAAATGGATCAAAACCCTAAAGACCTAAAACTAAGAACAGATGATTGGACTTGATCAAAATTGAACACTTTTGTGCATCAAAGGACACTATCAGGAGGGTGAAAGGCAATTCACAAAACGGGAGAACGTATTTACAAATCATGCGTCTGATGAGAGCTCATATCCAGCGTATATAATGAACTTGTTCAACTCAGTACGGCAGACACAGTCAGGCATCGTTGAACAACTGTGTCATCAGGCACCTCTGTCTCTGTGTGGACATCCCGGCGTCCACACACAAACCAGAGGGCACGTCCCGTGGCTGCTGGGCTGCACGCCTGTCCAGCGCGGTGCTGCGCTGAGTGCCGCAGGCCAGTGCAGCACGAGGGAAGTGTCCGTGTGTCTAAACTCACCTAAACATAGAAGAGGTACAGTGAAAATACAGCATTACTCTCTTACGGAACCACCCTCACACGTGTGGCCCAGTGTTGACTGAAATGTTGTTGTGAGTACATGGCACGTGACTATAACACCATTTCTAAATAAACAAAGGACATGAATAGATATTTCTCCAAAGACGACATGCAAATGGTCAATAAGCACATGAAAAGATGCTCAATACCATTCACTCTCAGGGAAGCGCAAATTAAAACCACAGCAAAACAGCTGTTATCAAAAAGTCAGGTAACAACAAGTGTTAGCAATGATTTGGAGAAACCGGAACCTTCTGTACTGCTGGTGGGAATGTAAGATGGTGCAGCCAGTTTGGAAACAGTCTGGTAGTCCCTCAAAGAGTGACAGAGAGCTGCCATATGACCAGCAACTCCAGTCCTACGAATACGCCCAGGAAAATCTAAAACACAGGCTCCCACAAAACCTGTAAACAAATGTTCACAGCAGCATTACTCATAATATCCAGAAAGTAGAAACCCAAATGTCCCTCACCAAACGAATGGATAAAGTGTGGTCTATATCCTTTCATCAGTATTTGTTGCACAAAAAGGAACGATGTTCTGATACGTGATACAACATGGATGAGCCTCAAACATTTTGCTCAGGGAAAGAAGGCAGACACACGTTGTACGATTCCATTGACAAGGAACGTCCGAAACAGGCAAATCCATACACAGAAGGCAGATCCGCGGTTGCTGGGGCCAGAGCACGCAGAGGGAGGGAAGGTGCACACACACTTGCCCATCCTACGGAGCGGCTCTCATGACCCCTAGGGGACAAAGGCACTGGCTGCGATCTTGCTCTGCGTGGTGTGTGGTGTTCCCAGCCACCAAGCGCCAGAAGGAAGAACTCACACAGGTGGTTGTGCTAAAATGTAACTTTTACGCAGGAAAGAGACCTCACACTGAGTTTATGAGAACTGTCCTGCGGACAAATACGTTCCTAGGTCCTTGTGGAGAACTCAGGGTAGTGGGAAAAGCAAAGCCTCCTTCCTGGATTGTGTCTTCAGCAGTGACCTGTCTGGATAGTGTTTCTCAGACTGTCACAACAGAACTCGTTCTTAATGACTGAAGGAATGTGCTGTGTCACCTAAGCCTCGGGAAATGGAATCCCTTGTGGCCTCAATACAGGTCGAGTATCCCTGATCTGAAATGCCTGGGGTCGGGAGTGTTTTGGATTTCTTTTTTCTTGTTTTTGATTTTGGAATATCTGCGTTAGACTTAGTTTAGCATCCCTAATCCAAAAATCCAAAATGCTCAAATGAGCATTTCCTTTGAGCGTCACATCGGTGCTCAAAAAGTTTCAAAATCTGGCGCATTTCAGATTAGGGATGCTCGACCTGTAACCAACTGGACACAGCCACTCCCGTGGCAGTGAAAGGTGCACCTGTGGTCACCACCGAGAGCCCTGAGAGTGGAGATAGCAGCGGACGGCCCAGACCAGGCAGAGAACTGCTCCCAGCCTGCCCAGCCCTCACGTAGCGCTGTGGGGGCTGCTATCCTGAGAACCCTGAGGGTCCAGGTGATGCTCCCACCCTTGTCGGACCACTGTTCCATTCTTCACGTTTGCCGACCCTCAGTATCAGTTCACGAACCACAAAGACACAGCTGTTGCTCTTGGCAAATCTATACGCATAGAGAATCCACTGATTCGGGAAGTGTGCCTTCACTTTGCTATGATGATGTACCCAAATGTGCTTTATGAAAAACGATTGGACTGAGAGACATAAAACTGCATTCTCAGAACTACCATGATCAGAAGTGAGACACTCCTCGTGTCTGCACTGCTCACCTCTGGCAGAAGTCCATCAGCGTGTCGGTGAGAACCGTGCAGGCCACCTCCAGGTCTCCATCACAGCCCCCCGCAGCAGCGGGGGCAGGCAGGTAGTGCTCGCGGATCGCCCACTGGTGGAAGTCCTGCCTGCAACAGCGGACGCCGCATGAGCAATTCTGAGAAATGCTTCACGGCCAGGATCTCTGTCACCTCAGAAGGAAGTCCTGCACTGAGGAACGCATAGCACTCGTGACTGCTGGGCACACTTCAGGGCTGTGGCCGCGCTCTCTGCAGGACAGGCTGCCCGGGCTGTGGGAACAGCCTCGTCTCAGGGCAACCTCAGCAACTGCCTCGACAACGATCAAAACCCACACAGGAGCAGGACTGTTGGACCCCAGGAGTTTGAGGTTGCTGTGAGCTATGGTGACACCACGGCACTTTAGCCTGGGCAACAGAGCAAGACTCTGTCTCAAAAAAAAAAAACCCATGCAGGGTGCCACTCTGCTGGGGGACTGCTGGCCGCACAGCTGATGAGCTTGGTGAACAGGGGCTGCTGTATAAATACAGGCTGATATGTCACTCCAGGATGTCTGAACCACCCCCAGGTCCACCACGAGTGGGAGCCACTGAGCAGAGCAGCTGTGTGCACAGGCGGGAGAGGCCTCAAGGACACGAACTGCAAACAGCACAGAACCACGGACGCTGGGATCCGCTTATGTAGAAAGAGCCAAACCCACGTGAAATATTTCCACACAGCCACGATCCGGCCAAGGAGCAAGTGCTCTATCCACATTGTCTAGAATTTGTATGGAATCCACCTGAATGTTACTTGTATAATTAAAAAAAGGAAACCCCAAGCACACACTGGACGCGATTTCAGCGTTGCTCCCACTCCCTCTCTCTCCCCAGGGTCCCTGGACTCCACGAGGGCGGCACACGGCCAGCACGGAGCGGCACCTGCATCGCTCGCTGGGCACAGCCTGAGATGCCAACACACACCCTCTGTTGGAAAAAGCAACTTGTTCTTCCTGTTGCCCCAGAGTCTCCGTTTCCTGGCATTTCTGTGTTCCCTCCAGAACCAGACGCGCATCAGCATGGGAAGGTGGCTGCACACGTCTGGGGGTCTCTGCCCACAAGGGGCGCGGCAGGGGGGCACCGAGGCCGACGCTGGCCCGAGGCTGGCTGTGGCGACCTCTCTCCACATCTGTGGGACATTTCCCTCCCTGACCTCTGCCCTAGACCCAAAGGTCCTCTCAGCTGCTGATCTGCGTGCCCAGAACAGCACGTCTGCCCTCTCTGATGTCGCAGTCAGCAGCCCAAGACCCTCGGGGGCTCAGTCCTTCCAGTACTGGTTCTTGGTGCTCCCACCTGGTCACTCGCCCTCACCCTACCTTCCATCACTTCCACGTGCCGACCTGCTGGTGGCCAGGACCCACCCAGGCACACGGCTCCTCGACAAGAGCCCAGCTGGGGCTGGGTGTAGTCCAAGCCCTCATCTGCACGAAGCTGCCATATGGGCAGGCTTGTCCCTTTCTCTCTGTTCCCCGAGCTTCTAGAATATTCTAGAAGTGTCTGGCACCTGGTAGGAGCTCAACAAATGTTTCTTGAATAGAAGACTGAACAACTGAAATTGTGTCAAAAGTTACACAGTTGAACCAGATATCAAAATGATGTGAGGACAAAATGTGGGCTTTGAGACAACACATCTTGAAGGGCAGCTCCTGTGAGCACTGACCTTTCCGTGTCTGAGAGAGCGTCGCCTTCAGGCTGCACTTCCAGTTCCAGCCGCAGCCAGTCTCTGTAAGTCAACTGAGAGAAACAGGAGCGATTTACCGTGTTGGCGAACCACGTCAGGTTTATGGAGCTGTGTCGTTTCATCTCACAGGGTCCATGTCCCTCTGCTATGATGTTATAATGAAATTGCAGCTGGAGGAGTCTCACGGGAAGGAAACTAACCTTATTTTGTCAAGAATAATTTATATTCTCATAGAATAATTTCTATTTTTATACCGTTTCCCTAGCATGAAACCACTGTAGCACGAAGACGTTAGTGCTATAACACTTTTTTGCAAGCATAAAAAGGCCGTTTTTATGACATGCATTTCACAGTGGCCCAAGAGAGAAAGCATCGCTGTGCTGCTGAAGCTGGCACGGCTGACTGCCTCTGAGGCTGACCACACTGCTCGAGTCATCCCCTATACTCTCCACTCCCTCTGGTGTGTGAGGAGCGGATGGCAGGGTTTTCACACGCCTCTGAGATGTGCCTCCTTCAAACCTGGTTACAGCGTTGGCACTTTACCCGTTCGACATGGAAGAAAAACCAAAAAAAAAAAAAGGGGGAAAAAATTAAATTCTCCAGCGTGAGCGTTATTGCCTAGTTTCAACAGCTAACCTGTAGCAGCTGCAAACCTATTCCCCACCGGGTCACTGCACAACAGCACAGGAAGGAGAATAACCAAAGAATAGATCTTGAGGCGAGAAACATGCCTTGAATATTCATGACAGCATGTTCTCGTTTGAAAATTCTTGGGACAGTTCCACAAACCAACATGGACTAATCTCAAAACTTCACACTATGTGAAAAAAAGAAACACAGAAACATTTGTGCAGTGCTCTCCATTTGCTAAGGGCCGAGGCCACAACACCCTGCTAAGGACACACACGTACGCGCAGGACTGAGCAGCAGGGCGCGCACGCTAGGGCAGGACGGGCTCCATGCTGGGCTGCCTCGCTCACCCTCCCTGTGCTACACACAGCCCCACTCCTGCGTGACTGATACCGCCCACAGTAACAGAATGAAAACATACAATAAAACGATTTTGAGACTTTTTTTTCTAGAGACCAAACCACCAAACGTCCTAGGAAACAGCTGGTACCATGACCACGTTGGTAAGAGCAGCCCCAGGCAGGGCAGCTCAGAGAAGCCAAGTCCACATTTTGGAGCCGGGCAGATATGTTTGTCAAAGTTACTCTCGGGAGAAAATGGGTAAAGCGTGGCATGGTCTTTCTGTACTATTTCTTAACAGTTGCACATGGAGCCACAACGATCTCCATAAAGATGGCACCTCTGGGGACCCCGAGTCGGGGCCGGGCAGGACCTACATGCAGGTCTTTCTCCTTCAGCAGCTCTTGGAAGGTGCTGTGTCCCCACAGCAGGAGCGCGGCTCTCTGCCAGTCTGCAGGCGCAAGGCACGTGGGACTCCAGGGAAGGCCAGCTGTGTCCTCCTGGCAGGGAGGCTCTCGGGTCTCTGGGAACAATCTGAACACGAGGAACTGAAACTGAGCAGAGACACAGCAATCTCTTACTCTTTGTGTAAATTTCACTGTGAGAGGCTAGAAACAGTCCATCCGCAGCGCATCCGACTGCTTCTTTGGGTTAAAGGTCTAGAAGCGGGATTGCTGGGTCAGAGCTGCCCTCCAGGGGTAGAGCCACTGCAGTTCTGGGTAGCAGAACCACCTGTCCTGGGTGTTTCCGCTAAAACGCAGGACAACAGGGCCAGTGACGCGCTTTCTCAATCACATGTGAGTCTGTGTGTCTCTGCTTATTAGGGAGACCAGACTTTATTCCTGTGTAAACAAACGGAGTCGTGGTGCTCAAGGGACCACTGCCCCTGGCTGGTGAAGCCGGGGGCAGAGTGCTAGGTGTCTCTGAATCTCCACTCCCGGCTTTCTTTACCAAGTTCCTCCAAGTAACTGACGGGGAAGTGTAGGTGCACCCTGGATCCCCAGGGGCTGAGCCCGGTTCAGACTTAATTTATCTGGACAGGGCCAGGAATCTGTACTTTGAAAAGTTTCTCAGCTGATTCTAGTGTAAAACCTGAAACCTGCAATTGAAAATCACTATTTTATATACAAGAGATGTTCGTTAAAATTCTACAAAAGGATATCCCTGGTTTGCATTGTAACTTTACTTTCGCTTTCGACATTTAGGGTTTCTGATACTCATCTTGCACTCACTAGACGAAAGGAGTTAGAATTCTTTAAATGGAAATATACTTTTTACAAATAATTATCTTTTAATCTACCTATTCTAGGCTGGGCGCAGTGGCTCACGCCTGTAATCCTAGCACTCTGGTAGGTCGAGGCAGGAGGATCTTTTGAGCTCAGAGTTTGAGATCAGCCTGAGCAAGAGCGAGACCCCGTCTCTACTATAAATAGAAAAATTAGTCGGGCATCGTGGTGTGCACCTGTAGTCCCAGCTGCTTGGGAGGCTGAGGCAGGAGGATCGCTTGTGCCCATGAGTTAGAGGCTGCAGTGAGCTAGGCTGACACCACAGCACTCTAGCCCAAGCGACAGAGTGAGACTCTGTCTCAAAAAAAGAAAAAGAAATTACCTATTCTATAAATATCAGTATCTATTTCTTTTAAAAAGCGGGGATGCTTATCACCTGAGAGCCCCAATTTAAACTGGAACAGGAAGAAAAGGTGGCCTTCCACCTTCGGTGTGTGAGGAAGGCCACACAGACGAGATAGCATCACATGTGACAAAACCGCGCACCGAGGTAAATGCTGAGGTAGCGAAGACCTCTGCCCACGTGGTTTGGAGATGAATGGGAAGGGGAACCTAGTGAACCTACCTTTTTTATGAGGCCCAGAGGTAAACAACTGTACAAAACATCACGTGACTGGGAAGAGAATTTGCACAAAGAATAAGAAATGGCCGCTGTACAAAATCTGAAAATAGAAAAATAATATACAAATGTGATCCACATAGAATAAAGCATAAAGGAAAAGTAAGTGTGACTTTCACAAAATCAAGTTTAGTGCACCCTACACCAGACAGTCCAAGCCTCAGTGCTGGGTTTAGAAAACCTTCCTGCAAGGCCGGGCATGGTGGCTCACGCCTGTAATCCTAGCTCTCTGGGAGGCCGAGGCGGGTGGATTGTTTGAGCTCAGGAGTTCAAAACCAGCCTGAGCAAGAGCAAGACCCTGTCTTTGCTAAAATTAGAAAGAAATTAATTGGACAACTAAAAATATATGCAAAAAATTAGCCAGGCATGGTGGCGCATGCCTGTAGTCCCAGCTACTCGGCAGGCTGAGGCAGGAGGATCGCTTGAGCCCAGGAGTTTGAGGTTGCTATGAACTAGGATGACGCCACGGCACTCTAGCCTGGGCAACACAGTGAGACTCTGTCTGAAAAAAAAAAAAAAAACCTTCCCGCAGCCTCGCAAGGGCTCACCCACGACGGGAGCATCTCCCCTGAGCTGGAGCCACGGCCTCCACAAGCTCCTGCCATGCTGAAGACAGACACGAGGCAACATGCAAGCACTTGGACCACGTGCAAACACAGGTTTGTGTTTCCCTGTGCACACGCGTGTGGACAACCACCCCAGAAGCAAAAGCAACGGAGAGGGTGTGGCCAGGCCCCTAGTGGTGGGGAGGACGCTCTGTGAGAGGCACAGACACCTCTCGCTGTGTGTGCTGATGAGAGGAAGTCTACACAACCACAGAGAAGATGTGCTCACTTCAGCGTGGCCCCTGCGCAAAGATGACACGAAGAACATTTTAAAAAAAAAGAACTACACAGAAAAGCTTGCGCCGTGTTTCTGAGATGATCACGTGTTCATGCAGAGCGTGAACGCAGGGCAGCTTCAGCTGCACCTGCAGCGTTGCCCACACACAGGCCGTGGAGCGTGGGTGAGGATGGGTGAGGACAGAACTGTCGCCGGGGCCCAGGGAAGGTGACAGAGGCCACGTTGCTGCCGTCCTTGGGTGCCACCAGGTCCGCACGCAGGCTGCCCCTTCACCCTCCCCTAACGTGCTGGCAGGAAAACAAGACACACTCCCAAGCACCAGCCGAAGGGAAAACAAGACAATCCCACAGGAGGAAGTAACAGTGGAACAATCAGCACCCACGTGAACAATGGATTCTCACTCGTACCCAGGGAACGTCAGAATGAGAGTCCACAAGGCAAAGGTGACTTTAAAATGACCGTTCCCAGCACAGATCACTGCTGCGATATTCTTAGTGTCCTGGGTGTCTTTTACAAACACAGATGTACACATTACTCCCTTCCCTTCTTCCGTAAGAGGCAGTACGAGATACGCAGCCCGGCACGTCGCTCTCTTTAATTGCACACATATCCAGAGGCCTCTTTCCTTCCTTCCCCAGTAGCTGGTGATGTCCCTCCCCAGCTCCCAACCTCGACGCGTGGCTGTCTTGTGTCACTGCTGCACAGAGGCAGACAGACATCCAGCACTGGGTGTTCTGGGCTCTGGGGCTGGCGAGGCACCCAGGACGACTCCTCACGGGCCATCAGTGTTGCCAAATGCCCGGGAGGGGCCAGACCACTCTGCGCCCCAGCGGTGCTGTGTGCCTGCTGCCTGAGGCCCACACGTGGTGGGTAGGCAACCTGCACGGGCTGTCACCTGTGTACACCTCTTACACCTTTTCTCAGAGAGCCCCCCCCATCGGAGCCTCCACCCAGACCCTGTCCTAATGCCAACTGCCCACTTCGCTCCACAGGGTCTCTTGGGCATTGTGATGCTCCTCTCCGCCTAACCTGGGCTTAGCTCTGCCCAAGGAGCCCAGGAGCTGGCCCCAGTCCTCACTACCAACTCCCACTAGAGTCTCCTGGCCTCTGGCCGCGACAAGCCCAGCCCCACCCTACACAGTCCCCAGGGGCCTCCCTTCCACTCAGCACAGGCCCCACGTGCTGTCAAGGGGCCCTGCAGAGAAGGGGGCAGGGGCAGGAACGGGACTTGAACAGCCCTGCCCACTGAACACGTGTGGACTAAACGCACAGTGTGGTGTGTACTGACACAAAGTGGCAGGGTGAGCATCTCAAAACCCTGCAAGTTTACTTTTTGACTGTGTAGTTCCCTTGGGATTCCCCCTAGAAAGACAATGCATACTGCACGGCTGCTGAATGCCGGGAAACCCAAAACCCAACCACAGGGAACTGGTTCAACCTACCGCTGACAACCCCAGGACAGATGCAGCTCCCAGGTCGTGGAAGGAAAACAATGATGTGGAAAGACATTTACAATCCGTTATTAATTTTAGTAAGGTTAATTTCAGCAGTTTACTAAAGTAGTATGACCCCATTTTTATAGACAGAGAAACAAACATGCACATCACACATAAAGTGAAGTCCCAGAAGGAAATACACTGAATGCTAACAAGTGACTCCCTGGGGGTGGTATGGTTTTATGCATTCCTGTTTTTTCCAATTTTATCTAGCGACCATGTGTTACTTTTCTTGAGAGAGGAGGGAGGAGGTGACTGGGCAAGAGCGGAGGCTTACTTCAGGCAGAAGAGTGAGGACTCCCTCGTCCTGCAGGTGAGGAGGCTGTTGAGCATGTCAGGGAAGGCAAGGCCCCTGGCAGGGGCAGGAGGACCCACATCTACCTCCGGGAGCGCAGACCTGGACTCGCCCAGGTGGACAGCCAGAGCGGCCAACCCCAGCACGTGTGAGGCACTCAGGCTTGGGCCCTGAAAGGAGAGTGAGGGCTGGTGGCAAAGCAGACAGCCCGCTTCCCAGCTGGAGGGCCGAGGCACTGAAGACAAGCTGGAAGCAGGTGCCTACCTGGAGGCGGAGCAGCTGGCAGAGCCGGGAAAGCACTTCTGGCAGCAGCAAGCACCCACACATGGTCCTCACGAACAGGGTGGCCCAGGGGCCCTGCCTGCACGGACAGCCCCAGCACCGTCAGCGCCAGCCACCCTTGGCCCTGCACGTGCCCCAGTGGGCAGCCCAGGCACAGGAGGCCCAGCAAGAAGCCAGGTCATTCCCCATGACAACCAGATTCCGTGGCTTCCTGCCGCATCCCCACCTGTAGGACTCGGCACTGCCGTCCCTTCCTGCCAGGCAGAGCTCTCCTCCACCCCTCCACCCCCGCCCATGGCCTCAGCACAGCAGGAAGAGGCACCTAGAGCAGGTCAAACCACTCAGTGAGACTTTTGAGCCTTTACCTCTCTGGGGGCAAGAAGCTGGAGGCCACCATCAGGTTCTGACAAAAAGACGTCAGCAGGAGATCCACCACCTGGAGAGACACGATCCTGAGAAGGTATCCCACGGACCAGAGGAACGTAAAGTAACCCTGACGTCCCATTCACACCACGGACACTGCAGTTCTGCTTCGCAGACAGAACTGCAAGACAGGCTTGCGTTTGGAGAGAAAACAACAACACACGTCGGTACCAAGGACCCCTCCCCAAATCCCAGGACTAGAACAGGCCAACAGTTGTTATGCCATCTCCAATCATGGAACATGACACTAGTGACGTTCTGTAAGAACCAAAAAATACAATTTCAGGCTTTGGGGCTGCAAATGGCCTTTGTCACGTATTCTTTATTAACAATGTAAAAAGAGTTCTCCACACACAGAAAGGCTGGGGGAGAACGGACTGACCCTGGTACACACCACCCAGGCCCTGGACATCTGATTTCAACATGTATAGTTACCCAGCAAAACAAATGCACATCAAGAAGACTGTACATGTAGGACTTTCTGCACGATCTGAGGAATAGCTGAGCCCCTGGAACAGTATTTGAAGGCGCTCGCACCCACCTCCTGTTCCTGCTGCTTGAGTTTTGGAGAGACAACGCTGAGCCAAACCTTTGACATCTCACAGCCGCCGTCATCCTTACCATGACGCAAGGCAGCGCGCACTCTTTCGGAAATCACTGCCATCTGCGCAGATACAACTGCAAGCAAGACATGAGTCGGCTAAGGGAAACGTGGGTGGAGAGGTGCATGGGGCTGGACTGGAGAGCCCCAGCCTCCCTCTAGGTGTGACCCCTCCTCCAGTCCTGCGCTGCTGCCAAGCAGCAGTGAGGTGAGTTTTTCCACGTTGGAGGTAGGGTAGTGAAAATGCCGGGAGGCTGCAGCCCTGAGACACTGGGCAGGTGCTGGAGTCCACCCACTGCTGTTCCCTGATTGCCTGAGGGGCCAACACCCTCTTTCACCAGTACAAACCTCCCCCTTGATCTTCTCCGTCTGAAACCCCAGGCCGGCTCTCCCAAGCACCATGCATCTGTCTGAGCATGTGCCAGAGGCCCTCCTGGACACCAGCTATACAGAGACCACGACACGTGGGCCCAACTACGCCCTCAAATGTGAAAATCTGTTGCTTTTAGAAACAGGGAAGCTCTGACACTTATCAATCTTTTGATTAAACGCTGGAACTTTTCCTCAACATTCCCCAAACACCACATCCTGCGCAAGCATCGTCTCGAAAGGGGTGCTCGTGACATTCTCGGCTTGGCTCAAGCAGGGGTCGCGTCTGAGGCGCAAGGCGCCAGCCGGGGCAGCCACACGAAGGAAGCTGTGCTAATATTTCCTCCATGAGACGCTCGGTCTTGGTTTGAATGACATTGATTCATAATAAATATAAAACTACTACAGGCCGGGCACGGTGGCTCACGCCTGTAATCCCAGGACTCTGGGAGGCCGAGGCGGGCGGATTGTTTGAGCTCAGGCGTTCGAGACCAGCCTGAGCAAGAGCGAGACCCCGTCTCTACCAAAAATAGAAAGAAATTAATTGGACAGCTAAAAATATATAGAAAAAATTAGCCGGGCATGGTGGCGCATGCCTGTAG